>CALYLW010000040.1:1047817-1300317 GCA_944989445.1 Ampullaceana balthica
CGACTTAGCGAGGTCCGACTGTATTTGATTTCTTACTATTTATTTTATGACGTTTTACATAACTTCACGCGTGTTACGATATAGAGTGCAACCTTACACTAAATACATACTTAAATGACAAAAAAGTGATTTAAAAGTGCTCTTTTTCAAATAGAAAATACAGCTTTTTTTCTAGGGGAGGGGGGCCGCAAAGCTTTGTAACGTCATATTGGAGGGGGGGTCTAAGTTTTTGTGACGAGGTGGGAGGGGGAGTGAAAAATCGGACAATCGTGTAACGTCATGTAGGGATGGCCCCCTGTATCTAAAAAATGTTTCACAGAAATGTAGATATCTAGAATACAATGTATTAGTAATTAAATGTTTTAGTCAGCCCAGGTCACTCACTCTCCCGCTGCCTCCTTGACTTGGCCTGTGACTGTGAATTGGGATTGGTGTACAGGTAAGAAGTCTCTCTGAAATTAGAGCCCGTGATATGACCGTCGTATGCTGGATTCATGTAGAAACCTGTTGTTGTGATGAAATTGTACATTATAATCGATAACAGTTAACGTTGTTAATTTGATGACATATTATGGCAACATTTGCTGCCAGTGGAAAAGGACAATAACAGACGATAACTTATTATTTTTAATATGTGCGATAACGAACAAAGACAAGGCTGAAATTACGAATTGTAAATTTTTGATCGTATTGTTATGTGTTTATTTAACGAATGTCACGTGATACAGTCCACACACTTATTTAAACTATCTCAATGGTTGTATCTTGACATCGAATTTGTTCATTTTTTCTACTGGTATAATTTTGTTGTTTTGTCAGTTTCATCCTTAAATTTAAATAGTTTATCACCCAGCAAACCACTCGCTCCAGACCAGCCCGGCTTTATTTTATCAGTTTGTGATAAATTCTCCGGTCAGTCATTATATTCCCACGGTCACTTAAGTGTCATATCCCTACTACTGTATCTCCTAAGTACTTCACTTTTTAGATTCGCTCTTCCGTCATAAGACGATCAGTACAAGACTTGTCATTCATGCTTTTTTCTAAACTTGAACGTACGTCACGTGGTTGAAGATGGGACTTATATATAGATCTATATATATATATTTCTGTGATGATTGGTAGGACATGGGTCCACGCAGAACATTTTTTAATATTCTCATCAACTCCTAGTTAAATATCCCCAAACAATTATACCCCAAAAAGATTGGACTCCGAAAAAGTCCACCTTTTTAGCCCCCGTGGGAAAGTGTTTCACTTGAGACACACCGTTGGTAGGTCATATCCCAATTCAGGTCATTTATCAATTTGATCTATCGTTTAACTGTTAGGATTTCTCTCGCTCCCCCTCCCCACTACTTTTTAGTTTTAGGTCACATTATCACGTCACAGGATATCATCTGCATTGTATGACGTCAAGAGTTTATTACCAACCACGTGTCATCAATTCTTATTACCATAATGTTTTGATTTGTTTGTTCGCTACTCACGAGATGGCGCTGCAACTTGATCAGCCCCACGATTGGTCTGATAGTGTCCATTCCGTGCGGTCCTTCCATATTCCTGCTGGGCCGGTCTTTTGTCTGGTTGGCCGGGGCTCCATCTATTCGCCATCTTGGTGATGACAAAAACAAAACAATAATATCATTCACAATAACACAGAGTGGGTCACTCATTTTGGCCACAGTCGATTAAATAAATATTTCTAAGGCTCTGCTAAATTATTTCAAAGTCTTCAGAAAATCAAACAGATATTACATGGAACATAATGTGAACATACATAATTCAAAAGTCATGGGACCATCCATAAGTCATGAGACCATGCATAAATTGTGGGACCATTCACAAGTCATGGATCACCTATAAATTATGTCAGAATTACATGATACCACTCTCTCCCCCCACCCGCATTCTTTTATTGGACACCGGGTAGGCATTATGTCCGTACACTGCCCCTACTCGAGCGTCACATAATTAGTTGTGGGTACAATTATGAAGCTCCTCTATCACTCTCAACACTTGAGATGTTCATACAGTATTCCTATTATTGAACTAGTTTCTTACCTTGTGTTATTAGAGAGGACTTGAAATACTCACATACGATGATCTTATTTACCGTCGCGCCATTTCTTCATTCCAGTTATCCACAACAGCAGAATCAAAATATTTTTGATAACCATTAGTTGAGTCTGACAATCATACAGTCAGTGGAGTCTGACAATCATACAGTCAGTCGAGACTGTCAAACGTGTAGCGTGGGAAACTAACTGTGAATGTGAATGTCTCTGCTGACGGAAATAAATTTTGACAACTCAACTGGAGTGTGACTTATACACTTACAATACAAACACATCACTTCACTGCAGAACACGGACAGCAACAACTTTCCTGATCTATCCCTTCATTTTTGTGTTTGACGTGCTACTGCTTCACTGTCATAAGTATCCCATGAATCATTCACAATTTCTTTGACTTGTGTATTACATGCTTCGCGTTAGTGTAATGCCACAAAACCGTCTAGGCCAAAGAAAGGGCGTGTCCCACAGGTTCTGAATGGCTCGCTTCGCCACCTTAGAGCCCATAACATGGAGCCCGTCAATGTGGGCTTCTAATCTTAGCTTTCATTTGTTCCTAGTTGTTTACCTGTACAGCTGGGAGGTCGCGACGTCATGAAAGGGGTCTGGCCATTTCAACTAGTCACAGAGTTGCGGACATTAGGAGAACCGTACCGACCGTATCAGTTTTAGGGGTTTGTATGCTAATCATGTTGGGGACTTAGGACTTAACCATAGACTGGCCGGCTAGCGTAGACTAACCATGTTGGGGATATAGGACTTAACAATAGACTGGCTGGCTAGCGTAGACTAACCATGTTGGGGATATAGGACTTAACCATAGACTGGCTGGCTAGATTAGTTGTTTGTGAATGTATGATTTAACCACATGTAACTCAATTACTATTACCCTGAAACTGCGCGCTTTATATGGACATAAAATATATCTTCTCTAGAAGCACATCTCTAATTAGCGGGTAGAAAATAAACACAGGGATTGAGATTCTAGAAGTCAATAAATAATAACCTGTGTTGATATAATACGAGAAAGTGTCGTAATTAAACACCCACTCTACCTCTCTTCACTATTGTCACCTCATCTCACGTCACCTCACCTCTCCTCCAACTGGGCGTGATTAATCTTGGTATGTAAATAAGTAATCCAACATTATCATAGCTCGGTGGCCGCCTGTAGTTAATATCCCACGTGTTTCTTTATTTATGCCAGTCAGAAGGCAGCGTGTGACAAAGGCCGCTTAAAGTTCAGGAATTTCCTTCATTTCAACTCATAATTAAAACCTTGTCGAACATATGAAGAAGTTAGACAGTTAAGGTTGAAAATAAGCAAATAGAGAAGTGGGTTGGGGGGGGGTGTGTGAACTAAATCCGTGTCAGGTCCAATGATAAATTAATTTTAAAATAGGATGTAAGAAAATGGTATTTAACATTCAACTAAACAAATTTCACGAAATCTTTAATTAAATTATCATTTATCGATTAGTCCTTTAAAAAAAAACCTGCGTACGAATTCTAGCCTATAGTGAAGATCCCAACCTATAGTGAAGATCCCAACCTATAGTGAGGGTCACAACCTATAGTGGGGGTCACAACCTATAGTGAGGGTCACAACCTATAGTGAGGGTCACAACCTAGAGTGAGGGTCACAACCTAGAGTGAGGGTCACAACCTATAGTGAGGGTCACAACCTATAGTGAGGGTCACAACCTATAGTGAGGATCACAACCTATAGTGAGGATCACAACCTATAGTGAGGATCACAACCTATAGTGAGGATCACAACCTATAGTGAGGGTCACAACCTATAGTGAGGGTCACAACCTATAGTGAGGATCAAAACCTATAGTGAGGATCACAACCTATAGTGAGGGTCACAACCTAGAGTGAGGGTCACAACCTATAGTGAGGGTCACAACCTATAGTGAGGGTCACAACCTAGAGTGAGGGTCACAACCTATAGTGAGGGTCACAACCTATAGTGAGGGTCACAACCTATAGTGAGGGTCACAACCTATAGTGAGGGTCACAACCTATAGTGAGGGTCACAACCTATAGTGAGGGTCACAACCTATAGTGAGGGTCACAACCTATAGTGAGGGTCACAACCTATAGTGTGGGTCACAACCTATAGTGAGGGTCACAACCTAGAGTGAGGGTCACAACCTATAGTGAGGGTCACAACCTATAGTGAGTGTCACAACCTAGAGTGAGGGTCACAACCTATAGTGAGGGTCACAACCTATAGTGAGGGTCACAACCTATAGTGAGGGTCACAACCTATAGTGAGGGTCACAACCTATAGTGAGGGTCACAACCTATAGTGAGGGTCACAACTTATAGTGAGGGTCACAACCTATAGTGAGGGTCACAACCTATAGTGAGGGTCACAACCTATAGTGAGGGTCACAACCTATAGTGAGGGTCACAACCTATAGTGAGGGTCACAGCCTATAGTGAGGGTCACAGCCTATAGTGAGGGTCACAACCTAGAGTGAGGGTCACAACCTATAGTGATTATTTACGTGCTCATGACTTGACAGGTGGTGTGCATTTTAGTGGGGAGTAAGCATCAGTGGGGTGGGGGCACAGAGTACAGAAGAAAGTAGTGTGGGGCACTTGTGTACATGTGGAAATAGTGGGGGCACCTTTTTATCAAGAGACTCCATTGTCAAACGAATACAGAGATCCTTTGTTGGGGGAATAGTGTCTAGTCCCAGGAAGAGCTGACCATGCCACTAAGTGGGGGACTATTCCTTTGTTGGGGGAATAGTGTCTAGTCCCAGGAAGAGCTGACCATGCCACTAATAGTGTCTAGTCCCAGGAAGAGCTGACCATGCCACTAAGTGGGGGACAATATCTTCCAATAAAGTAAAATATCACAAGCGATGTCTTGTATATTCCGGCAATTGATGGATCAGTTCCATCGAGAAAGTGAAGGTTTATTGATGTCCTACCGAGAAAGTGAAGGTTTTTATGTCCTACCGACACAGTGAAGGTTTAAAGAAGTCCTACCGAGAAAGTGAAGTTTTTTTTTATTTCCTACCGGTACAGTGAAGGTTTATTTATGTCCTACCGAGAAAGTGAAGGATTTTTTATGTCCTACCGACACAGTGAAGGTTTATAGAAGTCCTACCAACACAGTGCAGGTTTATAGATGTCCTACCGACACAGTGAAGGTTTATTGAAATCCTACCGAGAAAGTGAAGGTTTAATGATGTCCAACGGAGAAAGTGAAGGTTTAATTATGTCCTACCGAGAAAGTGAAGGTTTAATTATGTCCTACCGAGAAAGTGAAGGTTTATTGATGTCCTAACGACACAGTGAAGGTTTATTGATGTCCTACCATGAAAGTGAAGGTTTATTGATGTCCTACCGAGAAAGTGAAGGTTTATTGATGTCCTACTGACACAGTGAAGGTTTATTGATGTCCTACCGTGAAAGTGAAGGTTTATTGATGTCCTACCGAGAAAGTGAAGGTTTATTGATGTCCTACCGAGAAAGTGAAGGTTTATTGATGTCCTACTGACACAGTGAAGGTTTATTGATGTCCTACTGACACAGTGAAGGTTTATTGATGTCCTACTGACACAGTGAAGGTTTATTGATGTCCTACTGACACAGTGAAGGCCCATTGATTAGAAAATAACAAAACGTTGGTTTCCATCCTTGTATTTACACCACAAACACCGGTCCATACTTGACCAATATTCAGTGAGTCAGTGAACATTTTAATTATAAATATCTACGGTGTCCAGAGTTCTTGTTGTTGCTATGGTAACTATGTTTTGTTGTGCTGATCGTGACATTAGATGTCATAATGAATTGCAGAGGCGTAACTAAGGAAGTCCCACAAGGGGCGACAGGAGATTCTTCCCGCCTATACCTTCCACGAAAAACAAAAACGCAACCAAGAGTTCCCCGAGAACACTGTCCAATCAAATAAAGAATAAAAAAAAACAAATACCATCAGGGGCGGACTGCCGCTTTCTCCATTATAATATAATAGGACGGGTCAAGGGTTAACCAAAACATATTGACCAACCTAGAAGTGTTACCTAGTTATGTCAACGAAGTAGCCAGTTTTTGAGCATGTAGGTAACGCGAACTGAACTGGTGGATGACGTCACACTTTGTCAACATGTTTTACTAAAGCCATACACCGTGTTTTTAATTCAATTAGGTGTCGAGTCTGGGCGGGGCGGTCCCACGACTATTTGTTTACCAACCCGGAAACACCCTGTAAAGGTCAATACAGAGTATTGCAATGCACTCTTTACAACAACGGATTTGTGTTCTTAAACAGTGCGGGGTGGGGAGAAAAAGGGGGTGGGGGTGCGCGCCGACACAAGAGTACAGTTACTTCCCTTTTATTTCGCCTCAAAGGAAAGTCCTTGCACTACAGAACTAATCTTGTAAAAGGGACTTTAGATCAGAGAAGTGGAAACATAGCTTGTAATAAATCTATAAATGGACAACTTGGTTAAGGGAAAGAATATTTCAAGAAGTGCAAGATAGACTCGTCCCTTTATCAAAAACAAAACCACCTGATTTCAATTTAAGGACAGGAAGGACAATGAACATACAAATTATAAATAGACACGTGTATAATATAACCCAAGAAGAAATATTGAAGGCGCATAGCCGATGAAGACAGACAAAGCAGCAGACATCATAGAAGCCGAGGTCCTAAAATAAGGAAGAGTTCATTTAGTTTACTCACTTCACAATCATTTTAACAATTGGTCAACAGAAAAACTATTACATTCTTACATGGTCTGTGGACACAACAGAGACGGGAGACTGTCACTGGTTGAAATATGAGAATAGAAGAATAAATAAAAGTAAAAAATAAGTTCAAGTACTAATTTAATATGACTAAAACGTGGGGCGGGCGCTTATGAGGTTTAACATATGCAGTTCATTCATTCTCTCACTTATAGATCTCTCTTTTGTCTTCTAAATTATAAATCTTCATTTTCTATACCAAACACCCGCCCCACGTTTTTAGTTATTTTAATATAGTACTTGAACTTATAAGTTTTAAATTACTTTCTTCTTTTTAGTCCGCTTATAAAAACGTGGTTTTTAAAAATCTTTTTTTTACTTCTATTTATTTTATTCTTTTTAGTCTAAGTGTATGCTATGGTGAGTTTTGAAGTATTGATTATGTTCAAATATAATATGCATTGCCCGACAAACATTTACAGACTGGAAATGACTGATCTCCCCTTGATGTTAAACATGGTTTTGTAGTCGGGGTTGGTGTGAACTCGTCACGTGAATGTAATGTAAACAAGGGCAGACGGATAATACATAGGCTTATATATAAACTAAAAAGTTCAATAATTTAATAACGGTGCATTCGATCGATCTGAAATTTTGATACAATGCATTGTCATCCAAGATCTATCTGTGGTAAAATTTTGAGATCTCTAGAACCATCAGAAGTGGTTCGATTTTACGTTGGCAGATTTGAAAAATTGTGAACAGACAAACCAACAAACAGGAACGAAAGTGAGTTAATAATAATTTTTTTAAAAATATGATTTTTTAAAACCACGTTTTTATAAGTGTACTAAAAAGAAGAAAATAATTTTAAACTTCTAAGTTCAAGTACTTTCATTTAATATGACTAAAAACGTGGGGCGGGCGCATGAGGTTTAACACATGCAGTTCACTCATTCTCTCACTTATACATCTCTCTTTTGCCTTCTAAATTATAAATCTATAATTTTTATACCAAACACCCGCCCCACGTTTTTAGTCATATTAAATGAAAGTACTTGAACTTAGAAGTTTTAAATTATTTCATTCTTTTTAGTCCACTTATAAAAACGTAGTTTTTAAAAATAATATACAAATATATTTTACTCTTTTTAGTCTATGGGTAAAATCATAGAGTATATATTACTTTTATTGTACATAAGAAAATTCATTAAATACAAAATTGCCTACATGGTTTCCATATTTTATGGATTGTCACTATTGTCAGGTCTAACCGCATGGAGGTGAGGCATTTTAGACCCAACACAAACAAACACAAACATATGGACAAACACCAACGCTTATCAATTGAAACACTTCACTAACTCATATTCAGACTGCTTTCTTATTCAATTTGCTTCAATGATTTAACTCCCCTTTTAAAAATATTTTTTTTACCTCTATTTTACCAAATACCTCATAAGCGCCGCCCAACGTGAGGTCACGGGGTTAACTGAGTTGGCACGTGAACAAAAATAGCAGACGGATAATACATTGACTTATATGTAGATAAACTAAAAAGTTCAATAATTTAATAACGGTACATTCGATCGATCTGAAATTTTGATACAATGCATTGTCATCCAAGATCTATCTGTGGTAAAATTTTGAGCTCTCTAGGACCATCAGAAGTGGTTTAATTTTACGTTGGCAGATTTGACGGATACAACATACAAACAGTGTGACTTAAATAAAAGCGTGTAAAAACGTGGTAAACAAAGAGAAAAGTAGTAATGTCTATAGGGCTGCCAAGGCAACAACATGACAAAGCAAGGAATACATTGCTGCTATTAAGTCTGAAATGAGTAAATTATTGAAGTATCAAGGATGCGACAGATTTTTAAACTAGGGCTTATATAAAATAGTAGATTAGGAGAGTAGTACTAGTAGTATAGTAGTACTAGTAGTTTAGTAGTACTAGTAGTATAGTAGTACTAGTAGTATAGTAGTACTAGTAGTATAGTAGTACTAGTAGTATAGTAGTACTAGTAGTATAGCATCAGAAATTTTTATGAAATGTGAAATGAATCCATGTCAAACACTGACAATAAAAATATTGTACTTTAATCTCAACTAAAGTAAAGCAGGAAATATCAAAATAGTTATACAATGCACAAATTTGTTATTATAAAAATTGACATAATTGGTGACATTAACAAACCCAAACGGTAAATAATAAATTTGACCATATGACTGGAAATGACCTCGGTACATTATGTAAGTTAAATTATGGATTCAGTTAATTTCATCAGATATAAATCAATATTAAAACATTAATTTTAACCAATTGTTCCATTTATCATAAAGTTTTATCCTTAACAATAGGCGGAAAATGACATAACATTAAAATAACATTATTTTATAATCTGTATCCATAAAAACATTTGTTCACAATTGAAACTAAACCTTGTGGAATGCTTTATTAAAAATATGTACATAATTAACTTAGGTAACTATTTTAAAAAGTTTAAGTCACCTATTAAGAGTGTGAGGGAGCTTATATCTTTTATGCAGATTGCTTGCATCTTTGTTTTATTGATTAAAGGTGGAAAATTTAAAGTATTGTCTCCAAGCCCCACCCCCACACACCAGCGCACCACAAACTTCGGCTACTGTTGAATTTAACTACAGATGACTTCGGCTACTGTTGACTTTTACTACAGATGAATGCAAATTAATCCGTGAATGGATATTAGCATTAGAACATTGCACTGAGTTACAAATATGTATTCACTAGGGGTTGTAGGGTGCCTAAGGCGCCCACACCGGCTTTAGGGCGCCTAAGGCGGCCACTTTTTTTGTCAAAATCCCAAGTAACTTATAATAATTAAATACGACATATTACACTCCTGAAATGTACACAAAGTATTTTAATAATTTTATAATTATAAATCCTGAAATCCTATTTTTACATCGCTCCCTTTTCCAAAATTAAGATATAAGCTAAAACAATTACATCATATAATATATTTTTTACAGCGCGTCTTTAATTTGCACACCTTTTGATGCACACCTTTGATTAAATATAAGATCAAACAATGACGTCATATTAAATATTTTTACAATGCTAATCACCACACGAATTTTTTAACTGCTATAGACTGTTGTACATCGTTCCTCAGCGTTCCACATCCTACCGGTGACTTGGGCTTTTATATTTTATATAAGACTTTTCATTACATTTTTCAAATTTTAATACTGGAGACTAATTTGGCACATTTACATAAATCTTCAATTTGACAAATAATTTAATAAATCATAATCTACATTAAACACCATTTAAAAAATGGTCACACAAGATTATTTTATTCCTTTTTTCTTTAAAAAGTAAAAAACGTAAAAATTTATTAAATTTTAAATAAGTAGAAAATTAATTTGTTTATTTAGAGTGAATGTGATCATTAAAGGGTCATCCATAGAAAAAATACAAAAATAAATCAAATTTTTACAACTAAAAGAGTTGACTTTTGGACTCCATCTTCTTGCAAACATACATTTAAAGTAGGGCTTTAATTCAAATTTAATCGTTAACTTTTGAAAAATTATCGATTAATTTAATCGATAATTTCGATTAAAGCCAAAAATAGAAATTTATGACGTCATTAAACTGAACATTTCAAGGGAAGTAACAAAAACAGGTAATTGACTTTTAAAATTTATTTTACTGAGTTATTTCCCCTGTTTCCCTGCGCTAATGCCGTCAGCCATGTTTAGTTTAAGTCTGCCGGTCCACATAAATTAATAAAATTAATTTTAATATTACGCGGGAGATGTTTGTGCGTAAAAATTTTTTTAAAATTATTATTAATAATTAATTATTTATTAATACAAATTTTTAAAAATATTATAAATATTTTCTTTAATTTTAATCAAATTTTTATCGATTAAAATAATTTTAATCAATAAAAAAATTTAACGATTAATCGAGAGATTAATCGATAATTTCCTCAGCCCTAATTTAAAGTATTCTTTACAAGCCCTCATGCAAACATACATTTAAAGTATTCTTTACAAGCCCTCATGCAAACATACATTTAAAGTATTCTTTACAACCCCTCATGCAAACATACATTGAGCTTTTGAGCCTCTCATCCCCCCCACTTCCAAAAGAACAATCGAAATCAAAGTAAAAAAATAGTTAATTTACTAGTTACAACTAAACACATAACCAGGACAAGAAAAATCTTAGGATTTTTGGCTAAATGAAATATAAATCACACACACACAAACATTGACAGGATACTAATTATTACTGTAAATATAAATAATTCCTACAAAATGGTGTATGAACATTTCACAACATTCAGCATTTAAAATATTACCATTTATGGGCTGTCAGAATTTCAGGGTGGCTATTGTAGAAGATGTATGCCCCACCCCCCTCTCCCACACACACACACACACACACTATACATGGAGATAAAAACTTTTAAAAATTGACCATCAAGTACATAATATGTGGATGGTTCATTGGTAATGAGTGACTGAACAATTATACATTAATTATATTTTCAATATTCATCCAAAAAAACAGCGTTATATATTAGCAAATATTATTTGTATGGTATGAGTATCAATAACATAGTTTTATTTTAAATATGATCTTGACGTACACGTAGTTTAAATTTACCAATATCACATTAAAATCATGCTTGTTTGGATTTATGTCATAACAAGTCTAGTATTGAGCTACGGTCCAACTTGAAGGTCGCTGTTTCCCATGTGATGCCATCACCAATAGGATCGTGCCGAGATGGCAGAAGAACATGCCAAAAGAAAGACCTATGTAGTAAGGAATCATATAGATAATTATTGTACAGACACTTTCTTTATTCACACAGATGATATTGCATATTCATTCAATAAAAAATATATAGACATATTAGTCTTTTTTCATGGTTCAGGCTATGCAAAATGTTAATGTTTAAAAATAATAATTTTTAAAATTGATACAGTGACTTTCATAAGTATTAATAGTATTATTCTCAAACTCCATATAAAACATTGTTAAGATACAAAATTATAGATTTAGGACTGAACGACAAACAAAATAAAAGACCAGCTTTTATTGACACAGATTCCTTTAATTCTCACTTGCACTATTTTAATAGTCTTTGAAAGATGAAAACTGTTCTTAGGTAAGTTCAATAACCAGATCAAAACAATTTAAACACTCACCTCCCTTTTCCTAAGCCTAAAAACAATTTCCAGTTTTTCACAAAGCCAAAGTTGTAAGGATTTTTAAATTTCTGTTTAAACAACAAAAAGGAAAATGCTATCTTATTATTATACTTTTCCAATTTTAATAAACATATTGTGTAATTTCTTGTTTAAAAAGAGTAATCTTTTACATATCAATTTTAAACTCTTTCGATAATTTTAAATTATGGCAAGTAAAAATGGCAAGACAACATTTGGTCCCTACTAAAAAATAAACTCCACAGTTATTTCAAAGAATAACTTTTTAATTATAACAAATCTTTAAATGTAGTTCAAACTTAAACAATATAACTACGGTATATACTCATTCTATAACTACAGTATATACTCATTCTATAACTACAGTTTATACTCGTTCTATAACTACTGTATATACTCATTCTATAACTACTGTATATACTCATTCTATAACTACCGTATATACTCATTCTATAAATACCGTATATACTCATTCTATAACTACAGTTTATACTCATTCTATAACTACCGTATATACTCATTCTATAACTACCGTATATACTCATTCTATAAATACCGTATATACTCATTCTATAACTACAGTATAAACTCATTCTATAACTACAGTTTATACTCGTTCTATAACTACTGTATATACTCATTCTATAACTACAGTATATACTCATTCTATAACTACTGTATATACTCATTCTATAACTACAGTTTATACTCATTCTATAACTACCGTATATACTCATTCTATAACTACAGTATATACTCATTCTATAACTACTGTATATACTCATTCTATAACTACAGTTTATACTCATTCTATAACTACCGTATATACTCATTCTATAACTACAGTATATACTCATTCTATAACTACAGTATATACTCATTCTATAACTACAGTATATACTCATTCTATAACTACAGTATATACTCATTCTATAAATACCGTATATACTCATTCTATAACTACAGTATATACTCATTCTATAACTACAGTATATACTCATTCTATAACTACTGTATATACTCATTCTATAACTACAGTATATACTTATTCTATAACTACAGTATATACTCATTCTATAACTACAGTATATACTCATTCTATAACTACAGTATATACTCATTCTATAAATACCGTATATACTCATTCTATAACTACAGTATATACTCATTCTATAACTACAGTATAAACTCATTCTATAACTACAGTTTATACTCGTTCTATAACTACTGTATATACTCATTCTATAACTACAGTATATACTCATTCTATAACTACTGTATATACTCATTCTATAACTACAGTTTATACTCATTCTATAACTACCGTATATACTCATTCTATAACTACAGTATATACTCATTCTATAACTACTGTATATACTCATTCTATAACTACAGTTTATACTCATTCTATAACTACCGTATATACTCATTCTATAACTACAGTATAAACTCATTCTATAACTACAGTTTATACTCGTTCTATAACTACTGTATATACTCATTCTATAACTACTGTATATACTCATTCTATAACTACTGTATATACTCATTCTATAACTACAGTATATACTCATTCTATAACTACAGTATATACTCATTCTATAAATACCGTATATACTCATTCTATAACTACAGTATATACTCATTCTATAACTACAGTATATACTCATTCTATAACTACTGTATATACTCATTCTATAACTACAGTATATACTCATTCTATAACTACAGTATATACTCATTCTATAACTACAGTATATACTCATTCTATAAATACCGTATATACTCATTCTATAACTACAGTATATACTCATTCTATAACTACAGTATATACTCATTCTATAACTACTGTATATACTCATTCTATAACTACAGTATATACTCATTCTATAACTACAGTATATACTCATTCTATAACTACAGTATATACTCATTCTATAACTACAGTATATACTCATTCTATAAATACCGTATATACTCATTCTATAACTACAGTATATACTCATTCTATAACTACAGTATATACTCATTCTATAACTACTGTATATACTCATTCTATAACTACAGTATATACTCATTCTATAACTACAGTATATACTCATTCTATAACTACTGTATATACTCATTCTATAACTACTGTATATACTCATTCTATAACTACAGTATATACTCATTCTATAACTACTGTATATACTCATTCTATAACTACTGTATATACTCATTCTATAACTACTGTATATACTCATTCTATAACTACTGTATATACTCATTCTATAACTACAGTATATACTCATTCTATAACTACTGTATATACTCGTTCTATAACTACTGTATATACTCATTCTATAACTACTGTATATATTCATTCTATAACTACAGTTTATACTCATTCTATAACTACAGTATAAACTCATTCTATAACTACAGTTTATACTCGTTCTATAACTACTGTATATACTCATTCTATAACTACAGTTTATACTCATTCTATAACTACAGTATATACTCATTCTATAACTACTGTATATACTCATTCTATAACTACTGTATATACTCATTCTATAACTACCGTATATACTCATTCTATAACTACAGTATAAACTCATTCTATAACTACAGTTTATACTCGTTCTATAACTACTGTATATACTCGTTCTATAACTACCGTATATACTCGTTCTATAACTAACGTATATACTCGTTCTATAGCCCGTTCGTTCATAAGCTGACCCCCTTCTTTTTGGAAGAGAATAGTATAGAAAGTGTGTAACCCGCTCGTAAGCCGACCCCAAGAGTTAATGATATTTTTTTGTTTCTTTGGTAAACAGTGGCGAAAGCACGTACATTAAAATTCGTTGTTGAAAACAAAATTTTAAAAACAATTTATTAAAACATTCACACACAAAAAAAAATGAATAAATAGAAGTAAAAAAAAGATTTTTAAAAACCACATTTTTAGAAGCAGACTAAAAAGAAGAAAATAATTTAAAACTTATTAGTTCAAGTACTTCGATTTAATATGACTAAAAACGTGGGGCGGGCGCTTATGAGGTTTAACATATGCGGTTCACTCATTCTCTCACTTATAGATCTCTCTTTTGCCTTCTAAATTAGAAATCTTTAATTTTTATACCAAACACCCACCCCACGTTTTTAGTCATATTAAATCGAAGTACTTGAACTAATAAGTTTTAAATTATTTTCTTCTTTTTAGTCCGCTTCTAAAAACGTGGTTTTTAAAAATCTTTTTTTTACTTCTATTTATTTTATTCTTTTTAGTCCACTTATAACAACCTGGTTTTTTAACATATTTTTGTACCTCTATTTATTTTACCAAACACCTCACAAGCGCCCGCCCAACGTTTTAAAAACATTGTGATGTGGTCACTGGGCGAACTCACAGATGTCAACAAAAGCCGACGGTACAGATGCTTTTATATAGACTATAGATAAACTTAAAAGTTCAATAATTTAATAACGGTACGTTTGATCGATCTGAAATTTTGATACAATGCATTGTCATCCAAGATCTATCTGTGGTAAAATTTTCAGATCTCTAGGACCATCAGAAGTGGTTCAATTTTACGTTGGCAGATTTGAAAAAATCTTGGACAAACAATGCCCAACGAAAGCGAGTTAATAAAAACGTGGTAATAAATAAGGTAGTGAAGATGTTTTATAATATTTTATAGCTTCTGATAGAGCAGTCGAATCTTGTAGAATGTAGAAAAAAAACTTGATCTAAAATAACAACACCGATATTCAATTTTCATGCAGAAATCACCCAAGACCCGCTCGTACGCCGACCCCCAAGATTTTCAACCAGATTTTGTCCCCAAAAAAAGTCGGCTTTAGAACGAGTATATACGGTAATTTGCAAGACTGATTTTTTTATCTTTTGACAATTGAAATGTCTTAATTTGCTTATTATCATTCAAGATTATGTCTATATGTTCTTCCTGATTACTGAATCAATGTAATACACTATCTCATAATTCAAACACTGCCTCGACCATTTGGATGTGACATAATTTTAAATAAATTTCTTGCACAAAAAACTAAAACCCACCAGGTTTTTCTTCTTCAGTCTGGCTCTTTCTTTGTTGTTGATATGCTGCTCAATGCTGGTTTGCCCTGTTGAGATGAGTCTTGCATGCCAAACACCCAGCAAGCCTAATGCCACAGCAACACCAGCACACAGAAGAAATTGTAAGATTACAGCACTGTGTAAAAACTGACCTTCCAGCGTGGCCTTTATCTCCCCTTCTTTTTCCTCCATGTCAATCTCTGTGTTTGTATGCATCGACTCATTACCCATTTTTTCCACCTGAGTAAATATTAATACATTTACTAGGGCTGGTACTGATTAAAAAAATATGTTCAATTAATCGGGTAAAATTTAATCGATTAATTTCGATTAATTATATTTTTTATAACACATATATAGATCCCGTAAAGTTGCGATTCATTTTTTCGTGAAATCGGTTAAGTCGCGCTAATTCCATGGCTCCAAAATTTTGTGATGTAACTTGTGATGTAACAAAGCAAATTTGTTCTGCTATGCAAGAAATAAGGAAGAAAAAACTTTTTGTTTACGTATGCACATCTAAATAAATAATAATAATACGAGGGAAAAGTATGTAAGTAATAAAAATTGAAATTATTAATAAATTGGGACAAAAAAATTTTAAAATTATAATCGATCAAATTTACGTGAATCGTTAAAAATTTTTAACTATTAATCGATTAATTAATTGTTAATTTCCGCAGCCCTAAAATTTAAAAATCAAGGACATCACTGATAACAGCATAAAGTTTTTAAATAATAAGAAAGAAAAATCCCAAAGAAATGCAAATAAATTTAACGAAACTGCATTTATATTAAATTATATCTCTTCAAGATGTAACACAGTACTTTTTTTGCCCCATAATATGATTGACATTTCATTAACTTATTAACAATTCTGTTTAAATTAAAATTAAAAATCTAAAATTATAATCACCATTGACTTACTGTGTTTGGATTATTCCACAAGTGATATGCCATATTGATAGGAAAGAAAAATGCTGGAACTATCAGCTCCTAGATAAATAAAGAATGTAAGTTCTTAATAAATATTCAATTGAAAAGGCTTTAAATATATTTGTCATTAAGTTTATACATAAAAGATTTGTACCTTTGAAATAACTTGGTACTTATAATCTGCATACCTTCAAAATGAATTTAAGTTGGCCCAAACAAATTTATTATTATTTACGAAAAAAAACTATCTTTCTAATTTTAAGACTTAAAATAACCTTGTTTCCAAAAAAATGTTGCTTAAAGACATCATAGCCTGCTATACTTGCATACACTGTACCAAACCACATATAGAATACAAACTGGAAAAAATAGCGGTGATTGTAAAAGCCAACACAGTTATTTAGCCAAGCTATCTTGAAGTTAAGGTTGAAAATGCAAGAAAAATAAAGTTGGCTAAAAGCATATTTGTATGCATGTTTAAATATTTACTCTAATAGCTGGGACTGAATTTAAACATAAGAAAGAAGACAATTACTCGTTGCCATTTGTGAGTATCAAAGAGAAGGTAATTAGTTAAAGGTCAAGCCAGTGACGGCAATAATACAAAAAAAGATTTTTAATTTTAATCTTATTTTACAATTACATGCACTGTACAATTTATAATTATACAATATAGAATTTTGCCTTTTAAAGATTTAAAATGCTCTAGTTTAACTAATTAAGTCAAATATAATATATATATACCATCCATATTTGTTACCATAATATATATGTCTATGTACATACTGAACATTAATTTTTTTAAATGCATTAGATTGTTTTAGCTTCAAAATTGTAATTTATTGTAAAGAGTGTAAAATTGACAAAAATTATGAAATTATGTATAAAAACATATCTCTGAACAAAAGATACGACAATGATGATCCATTTTCAGAACACACATAGCACATATTGTACAGTGATGGGTTCGAGGTGGTTTAGGAGCAATGCATTTCTTGCAAATTGATACCACTTCAGACACATTCTGAAAATAATAGTATTTTCATAATATCATTTAATTTACAATTACAATAATCAAAATGATATAGAGAAAAAAATTTATCTTATCTATTATTAACAAGCTGTGCAAACTCTATAATGTAACTTAATATATATAGCACTCTTTTATCAGCACTGAGGTATTCAATCTTTATAGTAATTATAGTGGTAACAAAAGCTTTGATATTACATGTACTTATTTTTAAATAGTAATCTTGACCATTCACTTATATGTTATTAGTATTTTTAGGGAGCTTGGAGTTAACAGTGAAAGTGATACATCTCTGATCCATGCTCACAATAAAAGTGACATATTTGAATTGTTATAAATTGTGCATACAATCTATCGTTATGATTCGTGTGTAATTAAAGGCAAGCAAGCCTCTCTACAACTGTGTTGCAAATTTCTAACCTAATTAGTTACCTGCGAAGGATGGCCAGGTTTTGTGAATGCAGCCATCACATAATTGAAAATTATGTTCACAAGCAACCAGTGGGCAAAAACAAAGTGGAAACCTGTCCAAAATAAATCTCTTTGATAAACAATGTGCGGGAAAATACACGCGTAGAAGACCATAACTACTAAAGTTGTCAGGAGAACCACCAGTGTTACCATGATCTGAAATACAAACAAAGATATTAATTTCTTTTAAGAAGACTTTTTTTTTGTTGTGCTAATTCTAAATTAGTATTTTGACAGCTTTTTTTTTCAAACAAGGAATTAATGGTTGGTGTGATTTGTTACATTTAAATTTTCACCACATTGAGATAATCTTTACTATGTCCAAATTATTTAAGTTAATTTTTATGGTAACATAATTACTTGCATATAATTTTCACGTTTTTAACAAGTGGGTGTGATTTATCCATTTGGCATATGAACAAATTTTAAACATTCATTGTTAGATGTACATGTACATAAGTGTTTCTCATCACAGACATATTAATTTATTATTAGGCACAATTTTAGAAATGCAGTTGTGGTTTATCTATAAGTGCCCTGCACCCAACCCGGTCAATTATTCTTAATTATAACAGAATCAGATCAGAACTTTCTGACATTACTCTGCCTGATGATAGTCTGATGTCACAAAAATGGCCCCCTCCTTTGCATGTGCAGGGGGCTATACTAGTCTTGGCCAGAATTTTATTAATCATGCAATGGTCTTAACTGTAAAGACGCCATTGGTCTTATCCTCCAGCTCTTAAAAAATAAGATGTCAAATTTTTTCAAGAAAAGGAAAACACAACTGCTAGAGTTGATAGAGTAAAAAATGTGTGAAAAAGTGTAAAGAAGGAAGGCTGGCCAAGCTGAGTACATCCTACATGGTGACAGACAGGTGCTGGATAATGGGCCAGATTATAATGGAACCAATCTGCTAGTCAACTGTAAAACATCACTTGGATAACCCTTAATTATTGGTGAGACCTATCCGTACTTAAGCATTCCTAGATAAGTTATATCAAAATCTCTTTCTGCCTGAAACATATTAAAACAATCAGAAACTCTCACTAAAAATGTATTTATAATTTTTCGTTTCACGAATACTTAAATATTCTTAAAGTAAATCACATAAGATCTAGACACAATCACAACCCTTTTATTACTTTTAAGATTTTCCAAAAAAAAACAAAGACATGGATTTAATTTCTTTAACAGTTCTTTAAGCCTAATGATATTTTTCAATAAATATACATGTACTTGAAAATCTAATTATCATAATAATTACCGGTCCCATGAAGCGAGTTGTATGGTCAACAAGCCAAAACATAGGCTCAAAAGCAGTATCAATTGCTGTATTCCAGCTGGTAAATTGATTATAGAACAATGACATAAAGATGATGTGCAATGATCTAAAGGATTCCAAACCCAATACTTTCAAACGTTTTGGTAGTTCAAATATCCTCCAATGTACAAGAGCCATTTTGAATGATGTAATTCCAAACTGAAAAACAATTGTTTTATTTATTGCAATGTTTTAAATTATATTAGAAATTTTTTATTTTTCTGTTGATTCTTGATTGGCAAAAGTGTGATTCCAAGTGGGAAGATTTATTTTTTTGGTAGTATGAAAACCTGTATTTATTTTACAGTGCTTTGTTTTGCTTGTTTAGGCTTAGCCTGAATTACAGACACAGTTCACAAGGTTGTGATTCACAAGTTTGAGTTTAGACCACTCTAGCCAATAATCTCTCAGTAATATTAGTAATACTGGTGCTATGGTATAATTTTATAAAAATATAAACAAAATATTATTATAATTTAAAGAAATTATGATCGTGTTGAGATGTCTGCAATGTAATGAGGTCAATGTTAGTGAATAAACTAAATGAGCTCAATAGTTTTCAATTTAATGGATGGCACCATCAAGTATGTCATAATATTATATAAGTATCCAGAGTTTTACTTAATGAAAACAGACCCGCAAATCTTAAATCCTTGAACAGTATTTTAAACTTCATTTTTATAATGTCAAGGATTTTCTTGTCTAATACATACAGACACTCCTTCAATACAGAAGATTATTGCCCCTATGCTAATCCTTGATTTGAGTCAAGTCTTGCATTTTTATTAGAATTAGAGGTTTGAATGTGGTAAGTTTGTTGGTTTTCTTGGTTTGTTCAGGCCACCCACCCATTATCAAATTCCAGATGGTAAGTATTAGGATTTGAATGTGTTTTTTTCTTGACGATCTTGCATATGGAACAAGAGAAGAGTTTTCATTCTTATATCACTACCACTCACTGTGACTGTACTATGTCAATGGCATAATCATTATGTTTTTGTCACTATGTCATGTTATATCTATCTGAAAGTCAGTATGGTAAAGTAAAGTCTAAAAGTATTGAGCAGCAAGATTCATTAATGGAGAATATTCAAAATTGACAAGGGTAACACCACTATTAATTCATTAAACCTAGAAACACTAGTGGGCAGAAGAGCAAGATAGTAATTATACATAAGAAAAGGCAATTAATTCTAACTTTTAAATACAACATAAAGACAATACAGTGGGGCCTGCTTAAGTCGACGGCCTCGGGGTATGAAAAATGGCGCCGAGATAACCGATCACCGAGTTAAACGAAAACCAATATGGCGGCAAAATATTAACATGCGCTTGAAATTTCTTTATAATTATATACATGATGTGCGTTAATTAGTGATGGGACGATTAATCGGAATATCGGGACCCTTTTCTTCACTCTTTCCTAAGGTTGTTAAGACCGTTCGTTTTTAAGGACCGTTTAAGTTTAAATATAACCCTTTATTGCGTTAGCGCAGTTTTTTTTCCCTAGTACATAACTCCATGTATAAGGAATTCATCTAGTCCTGCCCGACACACCTCGTGCACGCTTGCGTGCGTGCGCAGGGTCCGCTGGTGACTTTCCTTACAAGTACAAGCTACATAAATACATAACCCACCCCGTCCGTCCCCTCAGCTTACAATGGACTCAGAATTCCTTCGGTAACTTGAGTGCTAATCGGATTAACCAACAACAATGGTGTGGGAGATTGAGAGTGGGGGTGTGTAAACTGTCTGTAGTCAGTTATATTATATATTTTAAAATCTGGGGAGCCTTGTTTACAGTAAGCACCCTATGATTTTTCGTCCCATCACTAGCGTTAATACATGAGAATGTACATGCACATGCTTTTGGAGGTTTTTTTTACACAAAGGCGTTGCCGTTATTTGTTTATCATGACCTATATATGACTCATAACAAAGCGAACTCTTCTCTATAAAAGTGTACAAAAATAAATTAGGAACTCCTTTTGAACTTTTGAACCTTCAACTTTGATACATTTTAATTAATTCTAACCAATAGTTAAATAGCTTTTGCACACGGCCACTTCTTATGAATGAAACAATGAGAACAAAGCAGTAGTAATAGAGTCAAAATGAGGTTGAAGGATGAATGGTTGCCAATGACAACAAGTCTGCACACGGTACATTTTGTTATTCCATACGAAACGAAATGTTTTAGACATGCGATTCTGCGTGCATCTTTGCTACTGGAGCAATTACTCTACCCCCCATCCTCTTTCTCCTGGCCCTTTTCTCCTCGCTCCTGGCTGTAAGAGAAGCTTCCGCGACTAGGATGCCCTTGCGCACTTTTGCCCGCCAGGAGGTGCGCTCCTCAGCAATGGTCTCCCATTTTTTATGGTCAATCTGCGCCAGAGTCATGTCTTTCTTGCAGACATCCTTGAAGCGCAAGCAAGGGCGTCCTCTCTTCCGCATACCAGTTGCCATCTCGCCGTAAAGCAAGGCTCTTGGAATGCGCTCCGAGGTCATACTGCGGACATGTCCCAACCACTGCAGGCGCCTCTCGCTCAGGATTGAGTGCATGCTCAGCATATGACTCCTTCTGAGTACCTCGACATTCATGATCTTGTCCTGCCACTTGATGTGCAGAATCCTGCGCAAGCATCGTAAGTGGAAGCTGTTGAGTTGCTTTGTTTGTTTGGCATAGGTCGTCCGGCACTCGCTGCCATAGAGGAGTGTGCTGAGCACGCAGGCCTGGTACACAGTGATTTTCGTCCTATCAGTGAGCTGTGCATTGTTCCACACTCTTTGATTCAGCCTAGCCATTAATGATGCAGCCTTGCCGATTCTGGTTTCAATTTCCTTTTCCAGGGAGAGTGTGCTTGTGATGTTACTGCCAAGGTAGGTAAAATCATCGATGACATCCAAGGTGTTTCCCTCAATGGAGATTGCTGGGAAGCAGTCTGTTCCTTGTCTCATAATGTTGGTCTTTTTGAGGCTTATCGTTAGACCAAAATCCTTGCATGCTTCTAAGAACTTATGACCAAAAGTTGGAGACCTATCTCTGAATGTGAGGTAAGGGCTGTGTCATCCGCGAAGAGCAACTCTCTAATTAAAACCGTTTCCACTTTTCTCTTCGCACGGAGACGGCTGATGTTGTATAGATTTCCATCCATCCTGGTATGGATGTTTACACCCTCGAAGCAGTCCTTGAAAGCATGATGCAGTAGCATCGAGAAAAAGATACCGAAGAGTGTTGGAGCCAGTACACAGCCCTGTTTGACTCCGCTACAAACTGGGAAGGGTTCTGAGGTGGCGCCATCGAAGAGCACTGTGCTTTGCATGTTGGTGTGGAAGGACTTGATGATGGAGAGAAGCAGCGGCGGACATCCTATTTTTTCCAATATACGTAGCAGACCCTTGCGGCTGACCAGGTCAAATGCCTTTGTTAGATCTATGAAGGCAACAAAGAGGGCTTTCTGTTGCTCCCGACACTTCTCTTGTAGCTCACGGAGTGAGAAGATCATGTCCATGGTTGACCGGCCAGCCCGAAAACCGCATTGTGATTAAAGGTAGACATTATGTGCCAGAGTTTGCAGGCGTGCAAGGATCACTCTGGCAAAAGCCTTTCCCACAATACTCAGTAAGGAGATGCCACGATAGTTATTGCAATCGCTGCGATCACCTTTGTTTTTATAAAGCGTGACTATTTTGGCGTCACGCAGATCCTGTGGGATGTGACCGTGTTCCCAGCAATCACATATGAGTTCGTGCAGAGGCTTCAGTAGTGCGGGCTGGCCGTGCTTAAGGACTTCTGCAGGAATGCCATCGTTGCCTGGGGCCTTCCCATTGCTCAGATGATCGATAGCCCTACTAAGCTCCTCTAGTGACGGTGGAGCATCAAGCTGATCTAGAACTGGTAGATCTAGGATTCTTTCTATGGCAGAGTCAGATACTACATTCTGTGTCGCATAGAGTTCTAGATAGTGCTCAGTCCAGCCCTGCATCTGCTTGTCTCGTTCTGTGATCATCTCACCTGATTTTGTCTTGATAGGAGCTGACTTTGATGTTGTGGGCCCAGTGGCCTTTTTTATGCCTTCGTACATTTTTTAATATCTCCCTGATCAGCAGCAGATTGAATGCTTTTGCATAGTTCCACCCAATAAGTGTTAGCGCAAAAACGTGCAGTCTTCCGGGCTGTGTTTCTGGCATTTCTGAGACATTGCAGGGTGTCAGGCCCTGGGGAAGCTTTGTAGGCCAATAGAGCTTTTCTTTTTGTCTCCGTCACGGGATTCATTGTAACCCAGTGGGCCTCAAACCAATCTGCATTTTTTCTTTCCTTCCTCCCGAGGACGGCAAGAGAGGTGTTGTAAATAGCGTCTCGAAGATGGAGCCAATTCGCATCGATTTGTTCTGTCCCTATAGCATCATGGGGATTGGGGATTGCTTTCTGCGAGGTGTTGGCCTTAAGAGCTTGCTCAAGCTTGGTGTTAAGCTGATCCCTTATCTCAGGGCAATTGATATTCTGCGTGTAGATACGAGTTTTACCCTTGCTCTTAGAGTGACACAATTTCTTTGATATTAATTTGATTCTACTTGCGACCAAAGAGTGGTCTGTATCACAGTCGGCACTGTGGTAACTGTGTGTTTGGAGCACACTGGCCAGGTCAGATCGCCTAGTGAGAACGAGATCAAGCTGGTGCCAGTGCTTGGAGCGGGGGTGTCTCCAAGACACTTTGTGGATGTTCTTGCATTTGAAGAATGTGTTAGTTACACACAGATTGTGAGTACTGCATAGCTCGAGCAGTCGCTGGCCGTTGTTATTAATTTTACCAATGCTGTGTAAGCCAATGCTGGTGGACCAGGCTTTGTGATCTGCACCTACCCTGGCGTTGAAGTCACAGAGGAGGTATAGACTCTCATGTGTGGGAATATTTGCTACTGCGGAGTCTAGAGCCTCATAGAAGTTGTCTTTTAACTCTTCTTCAGAGCAGAGAGTTGGTGCATACAGGCTGAGGATATGGGCTGCGCCTGACGTTGAAAGGTTAATGCCGAGTATCCTCTCAGTGCCAAGTGCCGCCAGTTCAACATATGACATAAGAGAGTTTTTTTATGGCAAAACCAACGCCATGTTGCCTTGGTCTGTCTGATGGTAGTCCTGGCCAGACAAATGTGTAGTTGGCCTCAACCACTTTGCCGTTGTCAGCCAGTTGCGTCTCCTGTAGGCATGCAACGTCGATGCCGAGACTGGAAAGTTCCCTGTCAATGACCGCTGTCTTCCTTATATCTTCCGCACATGAGGGGTCAGAGTTAAAACCAGTGCAGAGGGTTCTGACATTCCAGCTTGCTAAACAAGGTGCTGGTAACTTCTTTCTTATTTTTTCAGTTGGTGCTTGGGTTTTGGCTCGCTTGTTGAGTTGATCACTCTGAGCCCCATGCACCCAATGGGGCAGGCGAGCCATGACGGAACATCACCTTACTGGCTGGGGGCTGCCCAGCTTAAGGCGGGCGGTCCAAGGTTAGTATTGCCAGGGGTGGGAGTGGGAAATAAGCACCCACTCCTCTCGAAATATCCCCATAGCTTGCGTCTCATAATAGCCTCTGCTAACCAAAGTCCAACTCCTGGCCTTCTCGTATGACTTGTAACCAAGTCTGGCGGATCACGTTTCAACTGACAGGAGAAGGGGTGAAGGCGGGCCGCTGGCGCCTTAAAACCAGCCGCTTTGGGCAGATGGGGCTCGTAAACCTTGATAGGTAGCTCATCTAGGAGAGGGAAACTCCAATCTCAAACCTCCGATGTCTTGCGGCCACACCTGTTCATGGAGAGACTAAGGGAGTAAACCCTAACAGAAAATCAGGAGATGGAGTCCCTAAGGCAGTTTTATTGCAATGCGCTATATCTCTGGCACCTCCTGCGACACAAGTGGCGCCTTGTTGTATCAGCTAAGCTGTTCCCCTGGAATCACCATTTGTGTGGAGAGAGAGGGCCTGCTGCCTGGGCAACAGCTGGTCTTCTTTAAAGCTCTGACTAGGGTATCGTAGCCTCCTTCTTTTTTTTTCCTCTACCTCCTCAACCCAATCCTGGAGAGGTCACTCCAGCTTTGCTGCAAGGCGTAGACACAACACGTGGAACGGCAGTTACCGGTTATAAGCCATTGCTCAATTGGCGTAGAGCTAGGCGCCAGGGGTCGTTCCAGACGGTGGGAGGGATCACCATGTCTCATAGTTATAGTATAGCCAATAGATTAGTACTGATTAGAAGGAGTGTTTGAATAATACAGCAAGAACTATATCTATAGTCTATAGTAGTCTATAGTAATAGATACAGATGATAGATTACAATAACAGATTTAATATAAAGTTAGTCATTGTCGGTAACCCATCATTGTCATTTCATATTATTATTATAGTTTAGAATGATGAAATTAGTTAAATGTATGTAAGTACATGTATGTAATGTAACATGTAGAATGTAGTATTAGATTTAGATTGATACATATCTTGACAAAATTCTTGTACTTTCTTATCTGTTACAGACACCTCTTCTATACAGAAGATTATTGCGTCCTACGCTTATCTATGGTTTGTGTCTAGTCATGCATTCTTACTATAGTTTTACATGTTTATAAAGTGTTGGCTTTCCTGGTTTCTTTTACTTCTAGTTCTAGTGGTTGTAGATTGTAGCAACCCAGCCACGCCCGAACTCCGGACGGGAAGAACGAGAATTTGTATTAATTATTTTAATAGTAATGCATGACTTACATTAAATACAAAGATATTGATTGATCCCAATTGTAATTCTAACGGTTATACCATATAAAATAAAATGAATAAGTTCATTATTTGAAATTCGTAAGGGAACTTTTTATGCTGTTTCTTTCCTTTCACACTTTGTTTACAGCAGCCATATTGCGCTGTAGCAGTTAAAAATGGGTTTAATTTTTATCGCAATAGTTAACATGCTACTGAAAAGGAGTAAATGCTGCGTTTACTTATACTTTTAATACCCATATCAATTAATAATCCCCGTTTCTGCTGCACTGGTATCCATTCATAGTGCATGCTCGTAGCGCATATAATATAAACTATAGCAACAGGAAGACAGGGGTTAATAAATGACTGAAATCCCACATTTTTTCCACTTCTACTACTAATACCAATACTTTAAAATGAGATGCGATAAATTTTATCTTATCTTATCTTATCTATACAGACGCTCCTTCTATGCAGAAGATAGTTGCGTCCACAGACCATGACAGATGATCTGTTGGCAAGTGATGCAGCATTCACATGCTTTGTAAGGATTCAACAAAAATACATCCCAAAGTGTTTTATTTAATGAAAATCAAGAGTATTTTTTTAATGTAAAACATATAATTTGAGCTTCTCTGGTTATTATTATGGATAATATTCATCAGAAGCTAATGTGTTTTTTTGTTGTTTTTTTTTAAAAAGGAATATACTACGACCTGTAAATTTAAAAGAGAATTTTGTTTTTACTAGTGGTGATATTTTGACAGAAATTACAAGAAGATAAATTTTGCATCGACTGGTAAAGTCAACATAAACTATAACTGTTTATAGAATATTCTTTTTTTTTCAATAAAAAACCCACTATATTTTCACTTTAACTCTAACCGCTTTCCCTCAAATCCATTATTGGACTAGCGCGTTAGTTATGTAATCATTATACAAGATGTCAGTCATATTTAATTATTTAATAATATTAAAGTAAACAATTTTTTATTTTTAGATTGGTATTTCCCTCAAAAAATTTCTCTTGGTAGTCACACGGACATAATGATTTTTGTATTTTTAAAAGTCTTTGGGAACATTCATAATTCTTCTTCATGAAGAAAACTTACGATGATCAGATTAGAATTAATTAGATTCTTTAGATTAGATTGCTTTATGTTAAGTTAAAATGTTATTCATAAAGAGAGTGACTAATCATTGCGCAATCATATTTCATTTCGGTAACGAAGTGATTATTCGGAAATATCTCCGTATAACGCTGGGCATTATAGACAGATATTTCCCATGATTCTTATGGGCCGTCCATAAATGACGTCACGCAATTATGACCGATTTTTCACCCCCTCCCTCCCCCTCGTCACAAAAAGTTAGACCCCCCCCCTCCAAAAATACGTCACAAAGCTTTGACCCAAAATAATTAATAATAATAATAAATATTTAAAAACCCACCTTATTTTCTATTTGAAAATGAGTATGTTTCACATCATTTTTTTTGTCATTTAAGTATTTATTTAGTGTATGTCTACTTTGTAATATCGTAATACGCGTGAAGCTATGTAAAACGGCATTAAACAAATTATAAGCCAGTGCTTCTCAAACTAGTTGGTATAAGACGACTGGCAGGTATTTTTTTAAATGCATTTCACCTTTACCGGTGCATTCTTTTTCCCGTTTTGAGGTGATTTTCCATGTACTGACGACTGACGTGATAGCAAAATGAGCCCCTACGTGGCTTAAAGCCCTATGCCTATAACATTAAGGAAGATTTCGGCTTGTTTTATATAATATAACTAGGGGCAAGTAGGCCTACCCGGTTTTCCAGGGTTTAACAACAATAGCAACAAAAACAAAAACAACAACAAAAACAACAACAAAACAACAAAAACAGAACAACAACAAAAACAACAAAATCAACAACAAAACAACAAAAACAAAACAACAACAAAAATAACAACAACAAAAAAAACTGCAACAACAACAGCAACAACAACAACAAAACAACAACTACAACAACAAAAGCAACAGCAACAAAGCAACAGCAACAAAACAATTATTTTATGGCGATAGTCGCCTTCTTGTTAATCTCGACACAAAAATGTTTATTATTTTGCGTCATTATTTTACGTCTTAATTTTCAATAATTTTTATTTTATATAGCTCATATAAGGAAAAACTACATTTTGGGCCCCCGGCCCCCAGTATCTTATATATATGGAACGAAACCTGTTTAATAACCTTTCCGGTATAATTTTGTGTACGTTTACCAAATTTCACGTTATTTGGTTGTCTGGATCTTGAGTTATTAGGGAACAGACAGACAGACAACAAATGCGTCTTATATGTATAGAGATATATATATAAATTAAATATATATATATATATATATTTAATTTGTCTTGTTGCCAAGGCATAGCAAGACAGCTAACGAACAATGCAGCGGTAATTTAAAAAACCATTTGATGTGATTAACCTTCGCGATTAAGTTAGAGAATAATAATAATAATGATAAATTGATAATTTATATAGCGCTGTATCCCAGTAAGGAACTGACTATTGATATTACAAGGATCATTTCATTGTTGATAAGCCAAGAATATATAGATACAAGACGATTCCTCGAATTGATTTCGATCTTATAATGACAGTTTTCCTGCTATGTAAATGCACATCAAAGACATTTGATCTAAAATTACCTCATTGATATCAAATATCATGTTTTCTAAAAATTATTTGGTATGCATTGGAAGAGGAATATGGCGAGTACTGTACGAACCCCACATTTGTGCAGGAAAGTAGGGTGTCACCTTGTGCGTCGCAAAATACAGTAATTCCTGCAAGTTGAATACTGAACAATGCTATGACATTAATAAAATATCCAATATTATCATAACTTTTTACCCCGAAGCTCACGAGTTTTAATGAAAAATACATGGCTACCGCTATCTAGCGGTTTAACCGAGGGGTCAGTTAGTGTAAAGCGGTAAATTATCTCATTTGGGGTAAAAAGGGAACTCTTAGCGTTTGACCAAAAACCAATCGGACAATTAGGCTATATCAAACTTAAAACGTTTATAATTGTATCAAATAGATCCCCCCCCCCAAAAAAAAATAATAGAAAAAATCAAAAATTGATATTCCGTGTCGTTTTGACTGAAAATATGTTTACATAATCCTCTTCAGATCATTTTTAGACACTTGTCATGCTTGTAAAACTCACCAGTTTAATTTTCGTGGGGGGGGGGCTAACGACGCTCCCCCAAATCCCCGAGTCATGTGAACAGGACCTCGAGTCTGGGTGGAGGGGGGGAAACTCACACAGAAACTTGTATATTTTGGGGTAACGGGCAAAAAAGTTCGTGACTAGTGACTACTGCCGTGAGAGAACCAAACGGAGCGGCGGTGACATCACAAATGCTTTGATGTCAACATCAAACAAGGCAGGGTAACAATTTCATACATTCTCATGAGTTCTCATGAGTTATAATTAGATTTAATTCTCATTTCTTGATAACTTACGCCGACCGGCGTCTGATGGCCTACCGACCGGTACTTTGAGAAGCACTGATTAAAAAGAAAATCATTAAATAAATTGTAAGTGACCAAATATTTCAGTGGAGGTTTTATTTTAATTTACCCTTTTGATGTGACGTCACATTTCTTCAATCCCCCTCCCTCCCCTCGTCACACATCGTCACAAAAGTGTGACCCCCCTCCCCCTAGGTGCGTGACGTCATTTATGGACGGCCCCTTAGCGTCATACGCAAATGTTTTTGGCTGGTCATGTGACTACTTGCCGATTTGGTATAACATTTTTTAAAATTCTTACCATTCATGAGCTTCTGTGGTTTCAGGGTTAGGGCATTAGATTCTAGAACTCTAAGTGTCAAGTGGAGGTTCGAGTTTCGATTGAGCCTTTTTTTTTAAGGTTGTAGTTTCAGTTTTAGGGTATGGGTTAGGTTTAGTTGTCTATTTTTAAAATTAAAATAAAATAAAAAACAAATATAACAACAAAAAATACGATTTATCGAGCGCACCGTTCTCTTTGCTTTTACAAAATTAATTTTAAAATCATAAATCTTTTTAAAATTAATTTTAAGCTATGATAGGTACATATATACTAAATTAGAACGGAAATTTTGTTTGTTTTTTTAAAAAAGAAATCTCCTTATAACGCCGGGCGTTATTGGGAGAAATCTCCGTATAACGCCTGGCGTTATTCGGAGATATCTCCGTATAACGCCTCCCTTTCGGTAAATAGCGAGACCTTTTTACTTTTACAAATCTTCAGTCATGTAAGAGTCTTGTTGATACTGAAATTGAAATGATATGGCATCCTTAAGTTTAAATATTAGTTATACTAGTGCTGGATGTAACAGATGTCCATTCAGTGCAAACTGGGGAAGGAATGGATTAGTTTGTTTTGCATACAGCAATGCCATTGCAATTTATCAGCCTGAGGTATAATATATATATTATATTAAAAAGCTTAATTTTAAGTTGAACTGGCCGCTAATTGGCAATTGGCGGCGGTCAGTTGAGGCAGGCACAGTGGCCGTGTTATTAAATTTAAATATTACTAACCGCCCCGCGGCGTAGCATATGCCGCAGACTTGTACATGGAGAGTGCAAAGAAAGTGGAGAAAGAACAGACACAAACTACAGCACGAAGAAATCAAAACAACTCGAGTGAACGTCGATTGGGGGGGAACTGCCGACTCATTCATTGTTGGTTTCAAGACATTCGCACTGTGGTTATCTACCTGCCCACCACCCTTTACCACATTAGCTTGCCAACCATAAACTGTGATTGGCTGACCCTAGCGAGGGTCAGCCATGTTAGCAATAAAAGGGTAAAAGAACGGGCACAAACAAACATTTTAAAAAAACAACAATGTTTTCGCTGGGGCTTGAACCCAGGACGTTCCCCGTATAAGGCGGACGTGATAACCAGTACACTACGAATCTCACATTATTCTTCTGTGAAGGAACAATAATGCAATTGAACGCAAGGACCATTGTTCGTCTCGAGGCATTGGTCGACCCCAGCGAGGATCATTCGTCATAATCGCTTTGGTGAAGAGGCGGGAGGAGGGCTAGAGAGTCGGTGTGCATGCGTGGTGTCCCGCATAAATCTATTTCTTTTGAAAAAATGCAATTTTTTTAGGGCGCCTATGGCGCCGACCTTTTTCAAAAGCCCAACTAACTTGTCCTTGTTTGATCAATACGAAATATTAAACTTTCTGAAATGCACACAAAGTATTTTATAATAGGGGTTGTAGGGCGCCTATGGCGCCCCCTTTGTTTTTTTATGTTATAATTAACCATCATCAAATCCTCTTTTTACATTGTTCCCTTTTTACAAAATTAAAATATCAGCGAAAACAATGACGTCATATAATATTTTTTTTACAGCGCATATTTAATTTGCACACCTTTTGATGCATTGGTGCAGTAAATTTTTTTCCCTGCTTTCTAAAATTAGTAGCGTCAGGACTGACAGACACTACTTGCGTGACAATTGCAAATTATATTGTTTATAGATTACATTATTAAGTAATTAATATTACCCTGTCTTGCTTGCCTGTGACCCAAATTTTTAAAATTCTGTGCCGTTTCTTTCACAACTTTTTTACTTTTTAGAGATATGGGTATGAATGTAGAGTGTTATTTTTTTCCTTTCCTCTACGAATCCTAAGGCTAAGCATAATCATATATATATTTACCCTAAATTATGTATGACTGTGGCGTAACGCTAAGGGACATCACTCTGCTTTTTTTAAAAATTGAAAATATAGACTTAAAATCATAATCATTTTGGTTTTCAGATTAACATTAACCAAACAACGCACGAACCTTTGACGTCAGCATTTGTGTTGTAAACAGTGCTGACTGACTCAAAGAGTTATTTTTTGGTGCAGTAATTTGGTGCGCTGCTTTCTAAAATTATTTTAAAAATCGTGTGGTGATTAGCACTGTAAAAAAATATATAAATACTTTGTGTACTTTGTGTACATTTCAGGAATATTTAGTATTTACCCAAAAAAAAGTGGGCGCCATAGGTGCCCTACAACCCCTATTATAAAATACTTTTTTTTACATTTAAGGAAGTTTAATATTACGTATTTATCATACAAGGACAAGTTAGTTGGGCTTTTGAAAAAGGGGGGCGCCACGGCGCCGCAGCACAACCTAGTTAAGAATAAAAGCAACCTTTGAAGCTTTGAACTTGTCTTGAGCTATGATTGTAGCTGAGTTTCATTTTAATGGAGAAATCAAATTTAAAAAATAGGACTGAAACAGGTATTTTACAAGAAATTAAGCCCTTGGAACTTCAAATTATCCTACTTAGATTCAACTGGCCCCAACCAAACATAGTCAGTTTGATAAATTTTGTTGAAATGCAATAATTTTTAAAAGAGGTTTTAGGTGAAAATGGAGTCATGGCCATAATTGTTAAAGACATAAAAACATTTTGAAAATCTTTGATTACCAATATCAAGGGTGGCAAAAAAATTGTTTTTATATCTATATTTTATTGGCAATTTTTGGTTTGTTTTTTTGTTGTCAGTTGTTGATGTTATCAAAGTATTAAAAAAATATAAGTAGCTGATTATTATGTGTTAACATATAAAGATGATTCAAATGACATGCTATTTTATTTTACAGGGATTCTCTGTTACAGGAGGCATTATTAGGACATACACGGGGCACACAGAAAGAGTTAATTGTGTAACTTGGATTAAAAATGGAACTCAAGGTGTGTGTGTGTGTATTTATACACATGTTTGAATAGTCCACACCCATACATAACTGAAATGGATGCAAAACTGTTTATTGAAGAAAATGTGTTAATTCCAAATTAGTTTTCCTGTCATGTAAAACTGACAATAATTTAGTTGTTTTTTTTTAAAAGTTTTTAAAATACATTTTTATCCATTTTCTTTCAGGCTTCCTCTTAGTCTTAGTTAAATTGATTCCTTCTATCTAATCTAATGTCAGTCTAAAAAATATTTTATTATAATTTAAGTTAAATAGTAGCTCATCACCAGCTAAACCTGCATTATTTGTTAATTTATTTCACAGAAGAATCTGAGTTGATTTCTGGCTCCACAGATAGCACCATAAATATTTGGAATTATGATTCAGAAGGGGTGAATACAATTTTATAAAATGGTTATGTTAAGTTAAGTCAATTATGACATTGAAAATAAAAATTATATTATTAGTAATTTACAAATAAAAATTTGTCATCTTAGTTATAATTTTAGCACATCTAGCAGTTTTTACTCTCCATTATTAAATTAATTATATTTACTGTTGTAGCTAAACTTTATTGTCTACTTTATAATTGATGCTTGATATAATAGAAGCTAAATCAGCCTGTGTGCACCCTTAAAGGACATGAGGGGTCTGTGACCTGCGTATCAGCACTTTACATTACCCAAGATGGTGAGCTGGGCTCTTCTGCTGGAGAAACACTTATTGTATCTGCCTCTGTAGACTCTACAGTGCGGATCTGGAGTAGATATAACACTGGTAATTACTTACTATCATGAGCACAAAAGTTTATATCAGCAGTTATGACGGCTGAGATAGTTTTAATTGGATTGTTGGCTCCAAAAAGGAAAAAAGGGCTCTAGCTTGAAAAAAAATTAGTTTATGTTTATATTGATTGTAAGTTAATTTACAAAGGAAGAAGAGAAGGTACACTCATGGCTTTCTAAAATTGCCTTTAAAATATATTTAATTAAGCATGGTAAGCAACTAACTTTACTAATCCTGCAACAATTTTTCCCCTCAGATGCCAAAGAAGAGCAAGTATTAAAGTTCGGTACAGGCTTTGCACTGTCACTTTCAACATTCATAATACCAGGAACAAATGGTAACAAAATTATTATTTTTTTGTTGCCTTTCATGTTTTTGGTTAACCTAATTTTTTAAATTTTTTTTGTGTGAAAAATATTGATATATAATGTTAAGCCAAATTTGCTTAAGAAAATTATTAACATTGTTGTTGCTGCTATAGCTGTCTAATAAAGCATCCTACTTTGGTTATTAAATGGTTGTATTGTTGTATTCCTTAAAGGAAATAGTGGAATATGCCATGTTTAAAATTAAAATAAAGTCCCTGGACTTTGCTGTGTTATAGGGAGATGGTTGAATTATGAGTGGTATGTAAATGTCCAGAATCAAATGTTTACTATCCAAAATGTCACCTACATTGAAGGAAATAAATTGACATATTATTAATGGAAAATATAAGATTTTAACAGACCACAATATGTTTAAATATCAAAATAAAACTACAGCGGGGCCCGCTTAAGTCGACACCCTCGGGGTATGAAAAATGGCGCCGAGATAACCGATCACCGACTTAAACGACATGCGCTTGAAATTTCTTTATAATTATATACATGTTGTGTGTTAATTAGTGATGGGACGATTAATGATTTAATCGGAATCGTATCGGAATATCGGGACCCTAATATTTCTTCACTCTTTCCTATGGTTAAGACCATTCATTTTTAAGGACCGTTTAAATATAACGTAATGGGGGTGAGACTGCAATCAATTTAAATAATTTAAATATAACCCAGGGTTCCCACTCAGTCGGGAATTCTCTTAAAATAATTTTCCTGGTCTTGAAAGTCGGGAAATAGTCTGGAAAAGTTATGACTAGTCGGGAATTTATATATATATATACAGTCAAAACCGGTTAAGTTGACAGCCTTGGTGTATGAAAAATGGCATCGAGATAACCGATGATCGAGTTAAAACGAAAACCAATATGGCGGCAAAATATTAACATGCGCTTGAAATTTCTTTATATACGTGTTGTGTGTTAATTAGTGATGGGACGATTAATCAGAATCGTATTGGAATATACGAAATATCAATATAATGTTTAATTATGTGATATATTATATTATGCGAAATGGAACGTCCTTGCGAGTATGATTTATGTAAATGAATTAGTGACTCGGCTCTGACTGAGGCTCTAGTTCTAGTTCATTTGCTCATTCATCCTTGAACTTTATTATTTCATGCTATTTACTACTAATACTAATGATGTAATTATAATTAAAGTCATAATCTTAGTGTAAGTTTGTTACTAATAAATACCAAGGCATTTATTTGTATAAGGACCAAGGAAAACAATCAATATTCAAATAAATATATTTGTTAATAATTGACTACTATTACGCTAGGACTAGTGTTTACCGTAGTTACGACTATCGAACGACCGCTTACACTCATCTTTAAAAATGTTTAAGCTTATTTATTTAAGTTTTAAGTCTTCGGAATTTAAATAATTTATTCAGCTGCAAAACTAAGTGTAAAGAAATATTTTTTTGCAAAACAATTGCACCTAGAATATCATTTTTAGTGAGATCAGAGTATCAAAATACATTGTTGTAATGAATCTTTCAGAAATGTTTGACCTGAATCTAAAAATAGCCCAATGACCGAATGAGATATGATTTTTTCCGGTCTTAGAGATGACAAAGTCTATATGACTCATGACAAAGCAAACTCTTCTCTATAAAAACGTACACAAATAAATTAGGAACTCCTTTTGAACTTTCAACTTTGACACATTTTAATTAATTCTAACCAATAGTTAATGGCTTTTGCACATGACCACTTCTTATGAATGAAACAATGAGAACAAAGCAGTAGTAATGAGTCAAAATGAGGTTGAAGGATAAATGGTTGCCAATGACAACAAGTCTGCACACTGTACATTTTGTTATTCCATACGATCCCCTCAGCTTACAATGGACTTAGAGTGGGGGTGGGTAAACTGTCTGTTTTTTTGTCGTTATTTGTTTGATGAAGCTATCAGCATGCTATAAAAATGTACATACATGTTTGCTGACAACAAAAGGTATATGTGCACCAACTGACAGCAGAAATTTACAAATTTAAAATAAAAACCAACGGTTATTATCGATACAAACTTTTATTATATTCTCCAACATTGCAAACACAAAATTCGCGAGTCATTTCACTCTGACACAGCTCTGAAAAGTATCGGAACGCAAGTGGGCTGTGACGTGATCAGCACACCTTGCAAGGCTGAAACTTTTTGCGTGGCCTTGTTGGTTATAAAATAACTAAGAAGAACAAAAGCTGGTGATTGGCATAGTACCAGAAGCAACACAGGCCTAAACCGAAGCTGGCTGTGACGTCACCAGCACACCATGCAAGGCTGAAATTTGACGTGTGGCCTTGTTGGTTATAAAATAACTAAGAATTTCAAAAGCTGGTGATTGCCATAGTACCAGAAGCAACACAGCGCTGAGAGCTAAAAGCAAGCGGGCTGTGACGTCACCAGCAGACCCTGGTCCCTTCCCTTGGTTATAAAAAAATCATAGCTAACATTTTCAATAGCTGGCGATTGGTCATGGGGATCGAGATAACCAACGTTAAGTGGCAAATTTGACCCTTTTTTGTGCTCGTGTTATGAGGTTTCGGTGACTTAAAAAAATCAAATTAAACGACGAGAAAATGCTAATACAAAGAGAGAATTTGGCGGTTCCAATAAAAAACGTCGACATAATGGGGTGGGCGAGTTAACCGAGCTCGAGTTAAGTGGGTTCGACTGTATATATTTTTTGCAGAAGTAAAAGTAAAATGACTTTGATTACATCTCTGTGGTCATGTTTCGATTCAATTTAATAAAAAAAGTTACCAGTTTATAATTGTCTGCGCATGCGTTAAAGGTCAAATTTTTCGCCTCGCCTCATGGCGCGTGTTTGCAATGCCAGTCGAATCGGCAAATTAAAAAAAAACAAAACATATCAATATGGTAATTTTAAGTTTAATGCTTTTGACGTGCAGGATATCTGTCACTATGAGACAGCACTCGAATTTCTGCCGTCAATCAAATGATACGTGTAATTTGTAATATAAATAGTAACAAATGCGGCCTTGACCTTATCAGAATTCGACCTACAACGGTGATGACATGTATATTATATATCTACTAGAATATTAAGAAAATGATTTGATTTCAGCGTCACGCGCGTTAGTCACAGTCACGTATCTTACTGGTAACAAAGCAACAACAAACTTTTAAAAGAATAATAATAATTTTTTATTTAATTATATAAAAACCACTGTTGATTCTCGATACAAACCTTTATTTTCTTTTCTAAAGATATTCGTTTATCTTAAAAAATAAAATGATTAATGCATCAGAAAATGAATTAAGTTTAATAATATAACATGCACAGCAAAATAATGACGGATTAAAGACCACTATTGCCATTTTCGAGTACCTCTGGTGAATACATACTCAATCTAATGGAATCAAATTGAAAGTAAAAACATCCGGTAATTTTTATTGAAATCTCGTAGAATCACACAATAGCCGGAAGTCTCGAAGAAAGCGAGATGTCAACACTGTTTTAAACTAAAAATGCCAAAGTGCATTGCTAGGCGAACAGACGGGGATAGAGTTAACCTACGTTAAGTTGCAAATTTGGCACTCTTTTGTGCTCGAAATATTAGGGCTTGGCGACTTTAAAAAATCGAATTAACCGCTGAAAAAATGCAAAGACAAAGAGAGAATTTGGCGGTTCCAAAAAAAACGTCAACTTAATAGAGCTGGCGAGTTAACCAGGGCTCGAGTTAAGTGGGCCCCACTGTATTACAAAATAAAACTATTACAAAATGAAACTATTACAAAATAAAACTATTACAAGTCACAGTAATGATGCTTTCAAACCTTGTTGAATTGAAAATGAAGACTGAACCACTCTTAGTTTCTTTAATGATTCCTTTTTGTGTAAATAGGGATTACATGCCATAATTCTTCTTTTTTTTAAATCAAAATTTTATAATACCTTGCGCCATTATTTCATTCACTCAGCTGAAATGAAATCTTTCATGTACAATGTGTTTTTTTTATCTAGTACCTATTCTGGTGTGTGGCTGTGATGATCACAACATTTACCTTTACATGAGAGGCTTGGACCGCCAGGTATTGCTCATAATTATTTATTAAATATATCATGTCATATCATTCAGCTGAAATTATTGGGCATTAAATGTAACTTTCATTTTCATTAAATAATGATAGCAGGGTAATTTTGACTATTTCTCTTTATCTTCCCGAATTGCCATAATTACATGAATAAGAATTGTCCTAAAATATATATTGTTTCAAATATTTTTGGATCCTGTACATTCGATCGATCTGAAATTTTGATACAATGCATTGTTAGGTGACACAAGTCTATGCAAAATTTCAGCTCAATAGAATCACGGGAATTGGGTCATTTTTTACTTTTGTTTTTCCGCGGGTAGGACCACAACAAGACGGTGAAGTTAATATAAGGGATTTGAAAAGAAGATAAGTTAAACTGATATTACATAATCCAAATAAAATAATTATTTTTATAACTTGTGACTGCTGATTTTAGTGCATGATAAATGCTTTGGATATCTTGTTTTTAAATCTTGAAATTTTTTTTTACTGTGTTCTGCTTATAGTATTGATAAATGGGTGGAAAATGAACATGTAAAATATAATTTTAAAACATTTCCATTTTTCAATCAATTAAAAAATAGTACATGTATCTTATTTTATTATTTAAATATGCTTCTTATTTTAGAATTCTCTTTTTTTAATGTGTTTGTTCCAGTTTACCAAAGTAACTACTCTATCAGGACATGAGGACTGGGTTAGAGATTTGCATCTTACATCTGATGGTAATATGATAATTAGAAATAAATAATTCTTGGTGAAGTGTTAATTTTTATGGTTAATTAATTTTGAAATTTATTAGTTTACAATGCACCAGAGATTTAAAAATAAATTATGATTTATTTAAATGATCCTACATGTGGAAGAAAATCAGAAGCCCCGAGCCTAGTGCTCTTCATGGGTCTTCCTGGAAGACCCTCCCAGCTATCTGGCCCCCTCCCCCAGAAAAGGACGTTGACAGCTGGGAACCTCCTCCCCGGAGCGGTCGCTTCTGAAGCGGCCACCTGGGCATCTAAGACAGAAAGTCGAGGATGCCTCCACTAAGTTGACCTCACAAGGAGGGGTGGAATTGCCTTACTGCGACCCGCTACCACTTCGGCGCCACCCCGGCAAAGCATACGAGTCTCAATGGTTAGGATCGCCGCAATGCGGGGGATCATCAATGACCTACCTAGGGTGCAACCCCCACTGGAAGGTTTCCTCAGAGCTGGCGTCCGCTGCGTTCTTCGCGGTACCTTTTGCTAATCCGTACTGGCGCTCCTGGCCCTAAACCGGCACCGGTCAATGGCGTTGCTAGTAAAATTGAGGGGGACGAAACGGTCGCTTCGGATTTACCCGACCCTCAACGGGTACTTTGGTAAATTTATTTGGATTTATTTAAATAAAAGTAACTATAAAAGATCTTATAACAGAGTCTCTATTTTTATAAATTCTAGATTATGGAGACATTTTTCTTGCAAGCTGTGCACAAGATCATTTCATAAGAATCTGGAAGTTTGCCAGAAAGAACAATCTGTCAGATACAGATACTATCAAGCCCATCTGCCAACTGCAGACAAATGAGACAATCACAGCTAAAGAAACAATATTTTCATTCTTAGGCTCAGGTAGTTTTGACTTACAATTGGTAGACTGTAAGACCCTGTCACCTGTGTTACCCATCAGCTTTTACAGATCTTAATTATATAGAAAAAATTCTCACAAAGTTTGCCTAAGATGATGCTTTTTTTGTTGGTTTTTTTTTCAAATTAACTGTTGTATATGTTAAATTGTGTGTAATTTGATGTCTAGAAATGTAATATGTTCAAATGTAATCTAATTAGCAGTTGTATGTTTATAGGTCATGAATCTGTAAGAAATGATAATTCATAATTTTGTTCCATAAAATTAACTAACAAAATAATGTACAAAATCTATCTAAAATTACTAGCTTGGTATTGTATTTTTCAGATGAAAAACTCTATTTCGCCCTGACTCTTGAATCAGTCTTATCTGGTCATGAGAACTGGGTCTATAGTGTTAAATGGCAACCACCTGTTATACAAGGTAAAAACGTCTGGCATGGTAGTATTCATTCTTGTTCAAATTTTTATCTGCCAAATTCTAAATTTAGCTGTATAACAAAAACAGCTTAAAATAAATTTAGCTCAATGTTATATTATTATTAAATGAAAATGTTGTAATTTGTTACAATATAAATTTTATCATACAGATAATGGCGGTCTACATCAGCCAATGAAATTGCTGTCAGCTTCAATGGATAAAACGATGATAATTTGGTCTTTTGACAAAGACTCTCAGATGTGGTTAGAGCAGGTGAGCTTAATTTGAAGGGTTGCTCTAAACTCCTTGATTATTATTAGTAGTAATTTGGGGCTCAACTCAAAACATAAAATGGAGCTTTCTATTAAAGATTCCCAACTGATCATTTCTTTCTATTTCTTTAGCTTCGTGTTGGTGATGTTGGAGGAAACACACTAGGATTCTTTGGTGGTTTATTTAGTCCTTGTGGGAAGTCCATTCTAGCTCATGGCTATCAAGGTGCTTTTAACCAGTGGTGCCTTGATGAAGTAAGTTGTTTTAAAATTGATTACAGCTATATACTTTAAAAATAGAAGCAACAATTTCATACAGTTATTGATAAGGAACTGACTAATCATGTTGAAATCCTGAAAGATTATTTAAGTCTTTGTTATAAAGCTGCAGAAATTGTTCCAGAAGTATTGCTAATTAATATATTTTGTCTTATAAACTGCCCAATGAAACTGCTGATTATAATATATCCTTGGAAATTAATTGGGTGCCAGGCTTTCACACTGTTGACATAGTGCCACCTTGTAAATGGATTATTTTAAATCATGTTTATTTCAATGTGTTTTATTTCTTATTTAATTTTATATCACAAAAATACAATTTTCCAGGTGACAAAAAAATGGGAACCACAAGTTACAGGAGGAGGTCACTTTGGTTCAGTGGTTGACATTGCTTGGTCAGTAGGAGGGGGTGACTTCCTCCTGAGTGCAAGTGTTGATCAAACTACTAGACTGCATGCACCATGGGTTAGAGACAAGCAAAAGGTCAGTGTTAGCAATGTGGTATTTACTTTCTAAGTAGGCAAATTATATGAGCCATTTTTCTAATTCAGTTTCTACTTCATGTTAAGATAACGTCTTTATATAATGCTACACGAAAATAAGCTATTTACTAAGCTATTTAATAAGGTTTACATTCTGTCAAACAATTCTACTTTTCAAAGCTAATTAGCTAGATTATTTATAGTTACTTCTGTTAAAATAATCTTGTAACATCGTAATATTAAATTAATATAACAATTTTTTTAAACACCCCAAAAACCATTTCAGCCCACATGGTATGAAATTGCCCGACCTCAAGTTCATGGCTATGACCTCCAGTGTTTAGCCATCCTTGGAAAATACTCCTTTGCATCAGGGGCAGATGAAAAGCTTGTTCGTATTTTCAAAGCACCTAGAAATTTCATCAGTAATTTTTGCCACATTTGTGCGCAGGATTTGACTGAAGAATTAAGGCGAGAGGTGAGATTTAAAAAAAAATTTTAGAATGTATAACTATAGTAAATTTAAAAAATTATCAATTTATTTTTATAAAACACAAAATGAACGCAATAATGAACACAACAGAAAATTTAAAAAAAACTTGTTTGATCTATGAATAAATTATTTTGTAACCGAGCAGGAATGTCTGTCATTACCAGAAGGGGCTAATGTGCCAGCTCTTGGCTTATCTAACAAAGCTGTTTACATCGATGGGGACAAAGAAAATGAGAAAGAAGAAGAACAAACAACAAAGCAAGGGCAATATCCAGAGAATTATTTTAATGCTATTGAACTTACTTGTGAGTAATGTGTGCTAATTCTTAAAAAATTTTCTGGTATTTAAATATTAAGTTGGGATCATGTCAGACATAGAGTAAAAAATAATCTATTTTAAATGGACTTTCCAACAAAGTAACAAACGATGAATAGAAAATAATTTTAAATTTCTTACAATTAAAATGCATTGCGCAAAGAAAGACTGGGCAGAAGAAAGTAGAATTTGGGTAATCCTGCAGTTTCTACACGTATATTATTTCACAGCGAAATTTAATTTTCTCGGGAGAACTTACGTTTTTAATTTATTAAATGCATTATTATATGTTGTATTTCAGCTATTACAGCGCTAATTTGTAAGACTTTTTAATTTCTAAGGCATTTTATCAGCTCAAATAAAAATTTGAAGAGGAAGTCGGACATGGTGCGTTGCATCAGTCGATGAAAGGTTGCCGGAGCCGAAGTGAGCCCCATGGGCATACGGGTATATTCGAATAAGCCCATAGGGGTGACAAAGGCAGTCTTGTGCTGGTCCCCTGGATGCATGGCTATCTGGTGGTAGCCGCTGGTTAAATCAAGAGTTGAGAAGAACTGGGCTCCCACTAAAGTGTCGAAGGTTTCTTGGATGGGTGGTAACGGGAAGGCGTCGCCCATAGTTTTTATATTTAGTTTCCGGTAGTCTACCGTGAGGCGCAAGCTGCCGTCCCGTTTACGCACGAGAACGATTGGGGCGGCATATGGACTATAACTCTCTGTGATCACCTTCTTCTCAATCAGGCCTCGAATTTTTTGCTGAACCTCCTGAAGTTGATTTGGGGGTATTCTACGATAAGGCTGAGTGACTGGCTTATCACCCTGAGTTCGGATGCGGTGAAATACCGCATCGGTGTAGCCTAAATCACTTTCATCTTGTGAAAAAGCGGTGGCTCTACGACTGAGAAGTTCCTGAAGCTGCCGACGTTGCTGGTTGGTGAGATTCTGACCTTGTATGTCTACTGGTGGAACCTCACCTGATCCAGCGGCTAACTTATGACACGAAACTATGATCTCGTCAGCAGTAACATTGAATTTCACAGTGTTATTGTTCTCTAATGTCTCCACCGGTTCAAATTGGGCGATTGGTGCTCGTTTAGCCAGGAACACACCTTCGCCGGTCATGTTAGCTACACGCACGAAGGGACCAGCAGATGAGCCTACTAGCGTCGGGATGACTATTAGTCCAGGAGGAAGCGTTTCCTCACCCGGGGATGCCAGCAGTGGGTGAGAAGTCGTAATTTTTCCGACCCGGACGTTGGCTACGGACAGGGCTGGAATGAAGCTCCTTTTCAGCCACCCGTGCTGTCTTTGGCTCAGTTAGTGTCCCACTACGGATCTCTCGAACCGTGGATTCGAGAAATTGTGGTACCTGGTTTGCGTGTGGCAACCTTTTCAATACATTCATTCCCAGCAGCACAGGAACCTCTTGTTTTCTTACTTGTGTCACCAGGTCGTTTGGGGTCTTGACAACGAGGAACATCTTGTAGATGTTGCCCTAGTAGTTGCACATCGACAGTTATGATTCCCAGATATGGCACCTCAGCTCCGTTGACGGCCCGTAGAGTTATGAAGCCGGTTTCAAGGGCTGAGGTGGCCAAGATGTTGGGATGCCCATGTTTCTGTGATGGTGCTTACTTCGCTTCCCGTGTCAATAAGTGCCGCCACCTGGTGACCCTTTAGGGTTTACATGCCAAGGTTGGACACGTGCCAATGAGGCCCGTTGACGTCCCCGTTGCGTGTCTGTTGACCGCAACGGGGTTTAGAAGTTTCCCTGGTTCACAGGTTGTCTTCTTCGGGTCATCTGTTGTCTTGGCTGCTGCTGCTGAGGATGTTGCTGGGGTGCATTATTTTGGTTAGCAACGTACCTCTTTTTGGCCTGGCACTCATCTTCTATGTGACCTCTTCGATTGCACCACATGCAGGTCAGGTGCCCCGTGGAGATGGTCCCTGTGGTTGATTGGACTGTCTGCGTGCGGTCTGCAGATGTCGTCGTGGATCCAGACTAGGCTGTCTGGGAGCTGGTGGACAGTGGACACCGTAAAAGTCCATGTCCCCTCGCTGCTGGCGAATGGACTGGTGGAGACTGTCTGCCACAGCTGCGACCTGCTGGTCTATGTGGGCCATTAGTTTTTGTGTCATCTGTGCCAAGTCGGGGAGAGGTACTGCCGAGAGCTGAGCAGCTGCGGCGACGTCAGAGAAGTCCTCTCTCATCCAGCTTTGAGCCTCCTTCCGGAGTTGCTCATAAGAGCTGCCAGCGTGCAATCTGGCATATGCTCGTATGTCACGACGTAGGGCGGCTGGCTGAAGGCCTTGGATGAAAGCATCTCGAAGCATGTCGTCCGCCAAGATGCCAGGTCGTGCAGAGTTCGCCAGTTGAAACAGACTTCTTAAAGCCGCTGAGTAATCGTCGACTGTCTCACCCAGGCCCTGTTGACGTCGGTAGAAGGCTGCTGTTAGAGTGCTTGCGTCTCTCTGCTCACCCCATGTCTGCACTATCAGGCGTAGCAGTTTCTCAGGGGCGTTGATCTCCTCCGGTGCCCGGTCCAACACTTCCTGGCGGGCACGCCCCTCTAAGGCACCTATGATCCAGGTAACCGCAGCGGCAGAGGGCATGGGCTGTAATTGTAGTAACAGTCGTGCCTCTTTCACGAAGGGTTCTGCCCCGCTGTCACCCGTGAACTTCGGTAGCTTTGGCAGACGACTAAACTGTATCTGTTCCTGTTCCATAGCTGAGAATTTCAAACAATTCACTACTTATCACAAACTATCCTCACTTTAGAACCCTGCTCGCAGCGCCAAAACTGTAGCCGTGTGTAGGCTTCTAATATACAGTATTTTATAGTCAAAACTAAGATGGAGAATTATAGCTATACAAAGTTTATTTGTTTTTATAATTCTACAACCAAACACTTTTTCCGTTCGAACCGGAACAACACCAAACGCACCAATCCGTCACTCAGTCCCTACTTCCCAGTGCATCTCGGTGCTGTGCACATGGTGTGGCGCTATGTGAGTACTATGTGGATATGTGAGTATGCACAGCATGTACATTATCACAGACCAGGGGCAGTGTGTTACTGGCCCACCGGCGTGTCCCTGCAGTAAAACATACTCTAGCAGACGGCTACATATATAATAAATACCATATATACTCGTTCACAAGCCGACCTTTTTTGGACAAAATCTAGGGGGAAATGTGGGGGGGTCGGCTTATGAGCGGGTCATAGGTGATTTCTGCATGGATATTGAATATCTGTGTTGTTATTGTAGATTATCAATGTCCTTTTCTACATTCTACAAGATTCGACTGCTCTATCAGAAGCTATAATATATTATTAAAAATCAGCACTTACCTTATTTAATCATTTTATTTATTTTTATGAACGTTTTAATAAATTGTTTTACAAATTTTGTTTTCAACCACGGATTTTAATGTACGCGCTGTCATCACTGTTTACCAAATAATTTTTTTTTAAATACCGTTAACTCTTGCTTAAGAAAGAGCAGAAAGACAAAGATAGGCAGTACAAAGTAAACAATCCTAATAACCGATTTAGCTTGTAGTTTAAAAAAAATATGTACCATTTTTTTTAAAGCTGTCCAATTATTTTTGGGGGGTCGGCTTGCGATCGGGTTATACACTTTTAATGCTTTTCCCTTCCAAAAGTGGGGGGGTCGGCTTATGAACGAACGGGCTATAGAACGAGTATATACGGCAATCTGGTCACAATACGTCCATTTTGTTTACCTAGCCAGATGTTTTTTTACCTGGCTCGACCCATGCTAAAATAAATTTAATGACTGAAAATGTTTTTTAAAAGGTATTTTTCATCTATTTTAATGTTCTCAGAAAATAAATACATATTTTAAAGACAATTTCATTTTTTATTTTGTTACTAGATGTTTGATTCTTATTTTGTTTGTTTGTAAGTGAGAAATTTCCATTTGGCATCTAATTGGGACAATCCGGCAAGTAGAGTGATATTTAAACAAATTGGTTGCATAACGATCAGACTATTTACTGTTGAGAGCCGAAAAAATGCCTTAGAAATTAAAAAGACTTACAAATTAACGCTGTAATAGCTGAAATACAACATATAACAATGCATTTAATAAATTAAAAACGTAAGTTCTCACGAGAAAATTAAATTTTGCTGTGAAATAACATGCGTGTATAAACTGCAGGATTACCATTTGTTTTATATCTATTATTTTATTTTTAATATTTAAAATGGATTAAATGAAAAATGTAAAACTATTTTCTACTTTTTCATGTGCCCTTGATAAAAATACAAGTTAAACGTCTTTTTTTTAAAAGAAGACTTGTTAACAATGTTTATTTTCTAATTTTTAGTTTTACAATTATTGTCTTTAATATATTGCCCAAAGTAAACTGATTACTTTAAAAAAAATATGTTTATAAAATCCCTCATGACAGCAACTGTGCCTGGGGAAAATATTATTTTTTAATTTAAAGAGATGATCATTTTCCCTACCCACCTTTTTGCTTAAGCAATTAAAAAACTATATATTATATGTAAGCTTGCTGAATGAAACGTAATGTAAAGAAATAATTTTAAACAAAAGTTTAAGCCTAGACATACAAACAAAATCCAGGAAGTGTAAGAAGAAATAAAAGAAACCCATTTAAAGGGGTACTTAACTGCTTGGTTGCGTAGAATCAATATATAATTACATTAAGTTTAAGTCAGATTTTTCTATATCTCTGTGTGAAAAATAATAAAGAAACAATAAACTACCTAACCTGCCATTGCAGGAACATCCTCTTTGATCTACTTAATTCTAAAAATCTATATAACTTGTCAATGCTAGGTCCTCCCAGTGAAGATTTACTGTTACAAAATACTCTGTGGCCTGAAGAGGCCAAACTTTATGGTCATGGATATGAGATTTTCACCCTTGCAGCCAGCCCTGATGGTCAAACACTAGCATCAGCATGCAAGGTCAGGTGCTTTTCTTTGATAATTGCCATAAAAAGAAGGCATAATTTAACACTTTAAACTAGACAGTATTTATTTTTCCATTTGATCAAATCAGCTGTTTAATATTGCAGTATTGAAAACATTTTGTTTTGTTTTTGAAGGCAGCTAAAGCTGAAAATGCCAACATACTACTGTGGGACATGACATCCAAGAAGAGCATTGCCTCTCTCAGTGGGTGCACACTTACAGTTACACAGATGGCTTTTAGCAATAAAGGTGATAGGCTGCTTGCCGTATCAAGGGACAGAACGTGGGCTCTGTATAAAAAGTCAGGTAAGCATGAGTATACCAGTCCTATACATTTTATAAAGAAATTGAATCTTGTAGGCTAATAAATAGGGTAGAAATCAAAGTGGAACTTTCATTAATTTTTTTAAAAGATAAAATACTACAGATCATTTGCATAATACTGTTATGGCTGTTTGTCCCAACTGAACCAATGTGCCATGTTGTACTGAACACTCCGAGACAATATCAGAAACCTCTAATTGTTATGTACTGTAGCAACAACGAGACAATATCAGAAACCTCTAATTGTTATGTACTGTAGCAACAACGAGACAATATCAGAAACCTCTAATTGTTATGTACTGTAGCAACAACGAGACAATATCAGAAACCTCTAATTGTTATGTACTGTAGCAACAACGAGACAATATCAGAAACCTCTAATTGTTATGTACTGTAGCAACGACGAGACAATATCAGAAACCTCTAATTGTTATGTACTGTAGCAACAAAGTCAAAAAATGCCAAACAGCCACCCACCAATCACAGAATTTCTTTGTTTTCCTGCCCTTGTGCCAAGCTGTTCACTGTGCCAAGCTATTCACGTGGCAGTTTGCTGTTTGTGTGTTCAGGGCTGTGAGGCCTACTGGGGACAGCCATGCTTCAAATGGAAATTGGGCAAAGATTCTTTTGTTTCTAGGGTTGTTATAGCTTATGATTAGAGCTGCTGTTAAAGGATCGTATGTAACAGATTACAAATAATGTACCCCATTGAGGATGGCTCTCCTACCAGCCATTTGATCACTGTCACTAGCTAAATGTGAGGGTTGCTATCAGTAGGGCTGATAACATTTAAGAATATTAATAGAGCTAGGATGATTCTAAAGAAACCTTTGGGGTGCCATGCACTTTTGCCCATCTAAATGTATACCAGTGAAAATTCCCCTGTATTTCCCCTGTTTCAATTAATTAATAGGATAGTTACCTTTAGGACAGTCGGAGTGGGTCTATTTTTAACTAAGGCAGCTGTGAGGGGCTTTTCTGATGTAGCTAGAAGGGATTAGGTGGTTGTCACCTAGAGAGATTACTGGTAGAATGATAATCAGTCTTGAGCTGCAGTAACCAGGGAAGAAAGATGCTCTCTTCGTAAAGTACTCAGTAGTTTAAGTGCAAAGTGGATGAACTTTTAAAAATATTTTTAAAAATTAGATGTATTTCATCTTGTTAATATTTTTATATCAAGATTTTTCTATTAAATTTTTTAAAGTTAAATTCAATACAGTGGGCTTTTTTTAAAAAAATCATCTATGCTATTTAACATTGAAATTTATAAATTAGTCACTAGATCCCACAGATAACTTACCAACCTAACATTAAAAGGCCACATTAACTTGTGTTGTTAGTTATAATTGTATATTTAAGTATGTGTTTTAAATTGAAACATTGTTTATTACTAGAATACAAGTACAGATGAAAGTTCATTTGGTTTCTAAACATCGTATCATCATAATCCTTGTTACTGACTTGTTTACTATTTATAGGTGATGTGTTTACACTTGAAGCCCATGTGGATAAAAAAGCATCACACAGCAGAATTATCTGGTCATGTTCATGGACCACGGATGACAAGTTTTTCTTGACTGGTTCAAGAGATAAAAAGGTTTAACTATTATTTTTAAATTATTAAACTAAATTATACATTAATCTCTTGTTAGTCATATAAGTTTAACATTTATTAACATAATCATAAATTAAAGTTTGCGAAGAGAGTAATCTGAAAGTTTGAACCCAGGTGCTGGTATGGTCAACTGAGGCAATCAGCAATACTTCCTCCCCCGTCCCAGTGTCATCACTAACATTACCTGATTCTGTGACAGCTGTAGCTGCAGCTCCTTGTTTGTTACACGACAGGTAGGTTTATTTAATTAATGATTCTTATCTATGATATTAAGTCAGTCAAATATTTTTAATTTCATTTAGTTTTAGGGTTAAATAATTTGATGATTACTTTTCTTTTTCAATTGTACACTGAGGAGCTTAAGTTACTACTATTACTATCTAGATCTTAACAGAATTTTTCTATTGCAACATTATCCATATAAAAAAAACAGCTCTACATATGTGGCAAAGTTTAAAACTATGCACCATTTTTATGCTCTATCATTTTATAAGTTTGCTTAATCCTTATCATTCCAAATTCATAAAAATAACCTTTTATACATTGAAATGCTATTTAGGTATTTGATCGCCATAGGATTGGACAATGGTCAAATATTTATTTATAAATGGCTACCCCAAAGCTCACTAAATGGTGATAGTGGCACTGGTTGGACAGAAGTTTCTACATTAATGAACAAGTAAGAACTCATTTCTGGCTACATTTGCAGTTTTCATATCAGTTCATCGTGTGTAATTCCAAAGTCCTACCTGATTTATTTTTTTTAAATTGCAGAACTCTGTAACTAATTTGCCATTATAATTAGGAAACTTAAATCATATATTTTTTAAATTAATAACATTTTTTCTCTGCAGTGAAGCCCACCATTTGACAGTCAATAGACTCGCTTTCCGATCTGGTCTAGGAAGATTGGGCTACAGTCATGAAAGCTCAAATTGGTTACAGCTAGCAAGCTGTGGGGGTGACAGTGCAGTCAGGGTTTATGATTTAGACATGTCCAAACTGTAACCAAGGGAGTCAACTCATAGCATTGTATGGAACTATTTAATTAAACTATCAAATACTGGGTAAATTTATTTGTCTCATGTTATTTTATATAAGCTAGTACCCTGTGAAGGAATATGAATAACAGATTTGCCCATAACTTTGTCTATTTGTATCTAAAATATGCTGCTCATGTTATTTTATATAAGCTAGTACCCTGTGAAGGAATATGAATAACAGATTTGCCCATAACTTTGTCTATTTGTATCTAAAATATGCTGCTCAGTGAAACTATGGTAGTTTTTTTTTATGTGCGACAGTCACATTTAAAAAAATCATTACGATTATCACCTCTGCCTGCCACAAAGATTTTCCATAATAATAAATAAGCAAAGCTGGTGCAGAATAAAGATATTTTAAATAGTAATATATATTTATTTTTTTTTAAATGATTTTCTCTAACACTTGGACACTATCTTAACTGGTGGAATAGAGGAATTTTAATTTAAGTAATGACTTTTGCTAAGTTCTGCTTCTGTGTTGCAATAAGTCTTTTTCTGTATTGAATTTTATCACCTATTTTATATAATAGTACAGATGTGAAGGGAAGAAAAAAATACTGCACTTAAGACACATCTCTTCAAACTTTTCTTCTAACGATATAGGTAGCTTATGTGTACCATACTGTATAGCGCTTTATAAATTATCAATTTATTATTACTGTATTAAGTTTAATATTTAGTCACAATACATACAATTGAATGGGTGAGTGAAATTAATCTATACAGCAATCTCTCAAAGGTTTGATTTGTTGCTCTGAAAATTTTCAGACTGTATTTTATGTCCTATTTAAGAATCAAATTATTTACAATGACACAGTTTCTGACATAATTTTATTACTACCATGAGATAGAATAGTCAATTAACAATGAAAAAAAACGGGTGAAAGAAAGTGAAGAAAAGATATACAACATATTCATCAATAAAATGTGAACAGAGATTTTAAATCAGATTTTTAATTGTAAGTCTGATATTAAAAAATATCTTTAAGAAGAGTTTACATTCAGCAGCAGGTTATTTCGGTAATATCTGTTTCATACATAAATTTAAATAGATCTTGATCACATTTAGCATACAGGGCCGTTGTATTCACACAAATAAATCCTTTAATTTTTAGATGCTAATGTTATCTTTTAGGTGATAATGTTATAATTAATGAATTAACAATGCACTGTTAAAAAATGTAAGACTTTTACATATATTACATTTGTAGCTGAGTGGTGAACAACTAATCAGCAGTGAAAACAAAAACTCGTGAGGACTATCATTTGTTTAATTTCAGAGAAAAGCTAGAAACAGTTCTGTATAGCCAGCCAACCATGACACTTCACAGCAGTTAAAACATGAGCACATGTCTTCATCTCACAATTAGGGCTGTCAAATTTTGTTTTTAAAAAAACCTGCCCAAGTACACATCAACTTGACAGAAGGGTAATAGTTATTTACTCTTATCTGTGATTCTCATCCAGGTCTCTCACCCTCTCAGTAAGTGGACATTGCATTCACATATCTGTGGTGAATGCCACAAAATTCACGTTAGACAGTTCCGTCATTAGACGAAAGACACCAATTAAATAGATCACCTTTATCTGTGCTGTTGTGATCATGACTTATTACATACTGTGGCTCTGGGCATTTTAGTTTTTATTAATTCTCAAAAACCAATCTCTGCTATGGTGCTAATTGGTTTGCCTTCTTGAGCAATAAATGATGTAGTACTGCCACCTATGATGTAGTACTGCCACCTATGATGTAGTACTGCCAGCTGTCTCAAAATTGTACTACCCATGTACACCCTTCCAGTTTACTTTTCTCTGCTCTTTGTAAGAATTATGTCTATACCCTTCCCATGACACAACTCTATGGTCACAGGCTGATATCATGTTAATACTAAAACAATAAAGGCTAGACAGGCCAACATGTGTAAACTTCACTTAACCCACAAGGTTGTAACAAGGTCACCTTGCAGAACAAGGCTGTGACTGACAATGTCTAGATTGTCCACTACGCCACAGACCTAGGGCATAATGCTACACATAAGTACATAGGAGCTTAGGTTGGGATCTCTTGACAAATTATGTAAATAAGTATATAATTGAATCTTGATCAAGTCAAAATTTACCATTGAAATAATCTTTATTTTTATCTAATTCATTCTATACTTGATCATTATTAACAATCTAAATATGGATCCAATCCAACAGGCTTATAGCCAGTATATGAAAATGAAATTTTTTTTAAAAGAGTATATTATAATCTGTTAACAGGAGTTTAATTTAAAAGTAATGTCACATTTAATCAAAAGTTTATAAATGAATACAACAGAACCAGTCTTTCTTATGATATACATATCCAGATGTTATGTAAAAACTCCCTCAGTCCTTTAAGTATAAAAACTTATCCAAGAGAGAAAATGAAGCAGCAGAGTCTAACAGCCAAGAGGTTGGCAAATATGACATTCTTTGAGCTTCAGTATATGGTGGATTAGGACATTGATCGTCATAGATAACAAAAATGGCACAATCTGCTAAAGTACTGCCACCCGAGGCATGGTAAGGGATGGTATATGGGTAATCATCAAGGTTATGGAGTCGAGGTTCTCGAGTAAGTAGAACTCCTCCTCCCAGTCTTACAAGGCTCACAAGCTCCTCTCGTGAAGGTGTGGGTGACTTGAATTTCCCATGAAAATAGAATTGGCAGCCATCAAATAAGCCAGGAAGCTTAAAATACAAAATACACAAACAAATTATGTAATGAAAACAATAAATTTGAGCTTTATTATTAAACTAAAATGACGGTAAACATTTCGGCTAATGGCTTCATCAGCACAATAAACATAAAATACGTACTTACATAAGTAACAAAATTATATTTAAATCTTAAACGTAAACGGGTGTTAAACAGGAAGCTGAAACGAACAGTGAGAATTCATCAACATTGTTTTCTTTGTTAATTAAATGGAAATGTATGCATTGGGGTAAAGAAACTTTTTATAACCCAATTGATTTGAAGAAAACTAAATGCTTTCCTTTTACCTGAAATATTTTTTTTTATAAGGTGAATCGCTTTCTAGTTCCTGCCTTCTTTTCATGATAAATTATTTGTTAAAACCTTTAATAAAAAAAACATAGGTATTCTTTTTGCTTTTTAACTGTTTTAAATGTAACAAATGTTATGTGCAACTTTTAAAAAGACAATGTTGATAAAATACAGTGAGTACTAACTAACCTGCTGAAGCCTGTTTAATCTGCCTCTCTGTGGGCCTTGTGAGTTTTTCATTGAACAGCAACCTGCCACTTCAAATTTGTCTTCAGCAATCAAATTACAGTTCACAAGGCAGCCTACTAGCCCTGATATAAATATATATTTACTTTTTTTTAAAAATTTTGTGAGTGTAAAACAGTATAATATTGAAATAAATTCAATACATTTTTGAAACCGTTTTAAAATAAAAGTAGGAACAAATATTTAAAATTAATTACAATTTTCTGAACATTTAAGAAATGTGATAAATTTAGTAATTCTGCTAAGATGAAACCCAAACTATGCAAGGGAAATGTTGAATGTATATGTCATTTGAAATAGCAAATTTAAGTAAAAGATTAAATTGACAGCTTATTAAGCTAAATTTAAGGTAAAAAGCTTATTTTTGAAAATTCACCTACAAGCTGTGCTTACAATCCACTTCCCAGTCAAAACTCCACACAAATATTTCAGAGTTCTGGGACACATTCCTTCAGCATTTACTCCAGTTATCAGGTGGGTAACTAAATTATAATTTAAAAAAAGAAAACTTTGCATTTACAAAAGCATGTGTAAAAATGTAAATTAATTCATAAAGATACCACTGTTGAAACGTGTCACTCTATATTTCAAGACTTTGTTTAAGATGATAGGTGTAAATTTGGCAATGATACATGTTTGTTTAAGATGATAGGTGTAAATTTGGCAATGATACATGTTAAAAATTATTGGCATGAAAGTTTTGTTTGTTTATCCTGTAAAATCAGGGATTGGAATTTTATTTTTATATTTCTGTCTGTATGTTACTTAAAGGAAAAAGAAGCAATTTTTTTTTGCACTGTAAATTAAACTTACTCTATGTAAAAATTATTTTACAGGTACTAAAGACAAAAAGCTACAAATATCTAACCTTCTGAACAAAAGTTTTCAACAATTTTAGCATGTAGTAGAGTGGCACACTTTTTCAACAATAACTGTTGGTCTTTAGACAAAGCAGTTCCCATAAAACACAAAGATTTCTCAACTTCTTTGACCTGTGAAAAGATTTAAATTTTGTACAGTTTGCAAGGAAAAATTTAATGAGCTTGTTAATACCCAACCTAACTGATTGGAATAAAACCTGTAACTAAAATAACATCCAATCCATGTTAAACCAATATTATTTATAGCTTTTAATGACAAAAAAAACACATTTAAAGTAGATTTTATTTGAACAAATTGAAAAAGGCTCTATAGCACTTGTAATTAACTGTATGTGAAGTGTAATTGAAGAAAATATAATTTGAATAGATTTTATGCTCCAAATCAGATTTAATTGGATATATTTTTATGAGTAAATCTAAGAAAATCTTTTTGTCCCAAGCTCTTGACATGATTTTTATTTTGAACAAACAAACCAATCTATAAAAAATATAATATAGTGAAATCAATTATACTGAATATCACAAACCTCTGAACTAATGGACAAGGGAATAATGGAAGTTGTTTTGTCCAGTAGAATTTTCCTTATTTCATCTGTCACAGCAATATCTAATGGTGTACGACCATGAAGGTTTCTGCATTGAAAACAATATTTATTAATATATATAAAAGATCTGACAATTCATTATAATATATAATATATATTTCTGATGAAAACTAATGTAGGCATACATATTACACAAAACGTTACTTTTGCATACCTAGCTTGGGTGTTTGCCCCTTTGGCCACCAGCAGTTTGACACAGTCTATGTGGTGATTGCTGACAGCATCATGGAGTGGTGTGTCATTATTAAGGCCTGGAGCATTGACAGATGCCCCATATTTTATCAACAGCTCAGCTACACCAGCATTGCCATGGTTTACTGCTTCATGCTAGAAAAGATAACCCACTCATAAAGTTGGTCTCATTTACAAAATACCACAAGCCTTATTAAAGCTCCTTCAATTCATTTATTTGAGATTAAGCTGCTCATGTTATTGTTTTTAAGTGTTTACTCACAAAAGCATTAAAGAGTCCGTTTTTTTTAAAAAAACCAACCTTAGCAATATGACAATTTTATACAATTTATTTTTTAATGTTAACTCACCAAAGGTGTCCAGCCAGCATAATCTCTAACATTAGGATTAGCTCCATCCTCCAACAGTTGTTTTACTGTTGCCACATCAGACTAAGGAACAAACATTTGTAACATCAATTCACCAAAATTATATTTCTTTACTATTATTCTGTTGACTGCGAGTCACATTAAGGTTGACTTAATTCAAAACAATAATATCTAGGTCTCTTTTCTTTATGTAATGGCTCTTGTACAACTAAAACTATAATACATGTATTGGTTCTCACAGCTGACAAGTGAAAAGAAGATGCATCACATCCCCTTACAACCACATATTCCCTGTTTTATAATTTGATTTCCAATCCTAACTGAATGTGCCATCCAACAAGTCAAGTTGGTGCAAACAATAACCTAACTGAATGTGCCATCCAACAAGTTGGTGCAAACAATAACCTAACTGAATGTGCCACTCAACAAGTTAGTGCAAACAATAACCTAACTGAATGTGCCATCCAACAAGTCAAGTTGGTGCAAACAATAACCTAACTGAATGTTAGGGGTCTACCGATATGCATTTTTGCCGATATTTTTTTTACCGATATGAGTGCCGATATGAGTATTTGTAAGGACAAAAGCAAGCAGTCATATTTGATGACGTCATTCTTAAATTTATCACTCGTAATTATTTATCTTTCAAATTAGGGGACTAACGATATTCATTTTTGCTGATATTACCAATATTTTTTTCCTACATGAAAGCCGATATGAGTATTTGTTGGGACAAAAACCAGCGGTTTTATTTGATGACGTCATTCTTAAATTTATCACTCCTAATTATTTATATTTTATATTAGGGGTCTACCGATATGCATTTTTGCCAATATTACCGATATTTTTTTCCGATATGAGTATTTGTTAAGACAACAAACAAAAAAAACAGCGGTCATATTTGATGACGTCATTCTTAAATTTATCACTCGTAATTATTTATATTTTGTAATTTAGGGGTCTACCGATATGCATTTTTGCTGATATTACCGATATTTTTTTCCGTTATGAGTATTTGTTAGGCAAAAAAAAACAGCGGTCATAGTTGATGACGTCATGTGTAATTATTTATAATGTATAATTTCGGGGTCTACACTCTACCGATATCCAGTTATGCCGATATTACCGATTTATTAATTTTTTTCCGAAACTAAGTTTCTGATGTGTTTAACAAGTTCCAGATCATGACCTACATAGGACTCATGACAAAACAAACCGTCCTTTATGAAAATGTACAAGCAAAATTAGGTACTCCTTTTGAAACTTCAACTTTTGACTCATAATTATTAATTCTAACCAATAGTTTAATGGCTTTTGCACACGGCCACCTTTTATGAATGAAACAATGAGAACAAAGCAATAGTAATAGAGTGAAATGAGGTTGAAGGATGAATGGTTGCCCATGACAACAAGTCTGCACACGGTACATTTTGTTATTCCATACGAAACGAAATGTTTTAGACATCTGCGATTCTATGTGCATCTTTGCTATTAGAGCAATTACGTGAACATAAAGTTTACATGTTATCCATTTATTAGAGCAATTACGGTATACTTGGCATCGGCACTATTTACACAGTATTTCCGAGCATACGAAAATCGGCCGATACCTAAAAAATATCATAGCACTTGGCACACTGTATCGTGGCTGTAGATATTAATACTAGGACTCTTTTGGCTATTTCAATACCGGTATCGGGATCGATATATTAATTTGTCGAGATATTGTAAATCTAAATGATAGTTGTTTTTGTTGTTTTTTTTTGGTCAAAATATCACTTATTATGAAATATCGGTGACGTCAATATCGGGACCTTTACATGCTACCGATACCGATATCCTGATATCGGTGCCGATATATCAGCCAGCCGATATATCGGTAGACCCCTACTGAATGTGCCATCCAACAAGTCAAGTTAGTGCAAACAATAACCTAACTGAATGTGCCATCCAACAAGTCAAGTTGGTGCAAACAATAACCTAACTGAATGTGCCATCCAACAAGTTAGTGCAAACAATAACCTAACTGAATGTGCCATCCAACAAGTCAAGTTGGTGCAAACAATAACCTAACTGAATGTGCCATCCAACAAGTCAAGTTGGTGCAAACAATAACCTAACTGAATGTGCCATCCAACAAGTTGGTGCAAACAATAACCTAACTGAATGTGCCATCCAACAAGTTGGTGCAAACAATAACCTAACTGAATATGCCACCCAACAAGTTGGTGCAAACAATAAACATCCTGAATATTACTTGTAATGTTTAAAGACTTACTTAGGACTTGTATATAGTTTACAGAGATTTTCATTGTATCATTGACCTAAGGCCTATGGGGCCCCATCTCAGATCTCAACTTTTCCGTCTGCTGACAAATTTGCCACCCAAGGGTTAAATAGTGCCACCCACTTGTGATGATAGTGCTGATGTTATTCCCTTGACGTATCAATAGCTAGGGACTGAACCTCATTGCTTGGGGTTCCCAGTTTGTAACAGCAACTTCTGGGGCGCTACCGGTACTTAAATACAGATAGTTTTTGTTAAGGCAAAAACCACACCCCTTTACAGTTTACAATGTATGTTCTCTATACATGGTATCAAAGACACAGATTACGAAATTAGATGTAATAATTGTATTTAGCAAAATACATGCACTAACCTTAATAGTTGCTACTTGTAATGGTGTTTCTCCTTTAGCATTACGCTTGACTAAATACGATTTACGCTTTCTCTTATTAATACTGGCAGATGTGTTGAGAAGATCTTTGTTTTCAAATGATAATTCAAGGTTATTTTCTAGCACTGATGTTTCACTGAGTGTTTCTGCAGCGTCACAGTGTAAAGAAGCGGTAGAGTTGTTTTGTTCAGATTTATCTGCCTTTATTTTTTGTTTCCTTGCAATTTTCGTTGCAGGTTCCTTTTTTTCTTTTACAGAACTGAATTCTTGCTTAACCAAGGAATGAGGTGTTTGTTTAGTGATCACCTTCTTTGGAACTTTGGTTTCTTTAATACTTTTTTCTTTTTGTTGACAGGTGTTTTTTCTTGTATTTTCATTCTGTTCTTGGGTTGCAACACAATCTGTTTTTTTGGCCATCACACATTTTCCTGGTGAAAATTATTTATTTAATGAACTAAGCGATTAATAAATAAACCATGTGTTCATGATATAAAAATATGATTCACTAAGAAAAATAACCCTCTCCTGTAAAAATTAACGCGAAAAGTAATAATAGAGATCATATTGTTGAAAAGTTATATAAACATCAAATTTGATATCAGTTTGGTAATTTTAAGTTAAATGTCTCTGACTTGCACGTATTAAGCAGGAAAACTGTCATAAGACCAAACTCGAATTTGAGGCCACTTAAACGTCCGGTATTTCTCCAACGTCTATTAAATGACTCTTGTGATATAAATAGAAACACTTGCAGCCTTGACTGTTGTTCACATCAAAGGCATCACCGCCGCACTGCACGTTAGTGTTAGCTCTCGTACAATGCCTCAGAAACTAAGCAAATTTTAAAAAAATTATTCATTAGCCAAAATCGACTAACAATGATGACATGTATATTATTTGTATACCCGAATATTAAGCAGGCGATTTGATGCCTCCACCGCTTGCTTATTAGCTCTCGTATGCTGCCCTGCATCTTAATCGTAACACAATAAAAAATTAACTCCTGGTAATAAGCTAATTAGGATTAACCGGTTCTGATTAAACAGGACCGGTCCTGAGCTGAGGACTGGTTAACAACCTTACTTTGTAATGATAATTTTTTTCAGTGAGTGAAAGTTAACATATTCATGGACTATGCAAACGTAATTGATAACAAAATATTTTAGCTATATTTTTATGACTTTAAGATATGACCTACACCAAAGCAATTTACAGTCGAAACCGGTTAAGTCGACGGCATTGGGGTATGAAAAATGGCGTCGACATAACCGATGATCGAGTTAAAACGAAAACCAATATGGCGGCAAAATATTAACATGTGCTTGAAATTTCTTTATGTACATGATTAATTAGTTAGCGTTAATTAGTGATGGGACGATTAATCGTAATCGTATCGGAACCCTAATATTTCTTCACTCTTTCCTAAGGTTGTAATGACCGTTCGTTTTAAGGACCGTTTAAAATTTAAATATAACCATGTTTCCCACTCAGGAAAACGGGAAAAAGTCGGGAATTCTTTAAAAAAAATTTCTCGGCCTTGAAAGTCGGGAAAAGTTATGACTAATCTGGAATTTATATATATATATATATATATATATATATATATATATATATATATATATTATATATATATATATATATATGCTGAAGTAAAGGACTTTGATTACGTCTCTGTCATGTTTCGATTCCATTCAATTAAAAATAAGTTACCAGTTTATAATTGTCTGCGCATGCGCTAAAAGGTCAAAGTTTACGCCTCGCCTAGTCCCATTGCGCGTTTGCAATGCCGTCGAATCAGCGAATAAAAAATAAACTTATCAATATGGTAATTTTAAGTTTAATGCTTTTGATGTGCAGGATATCTGTTACTATCAGAACGCTCTCGAATTTCCTCAGTCTTGTAATAATATAAATAAAACTATTGCGGCCTTGACCGTTGATCACAGCACGCGTGGGCTGTGTGTTAGACCTCGGCCGGCAACTATGTCTAAGCGAATTTTTAAAAAAATCATTCCTTATCAGAATTCGACCTCCAAAAGTGATGACGTGTATATTAATAATATTATATAAATGTACTGGATTATTAAGAAAATGATTTGATTTCATCGTCACGCGCGTGTTAGTGTCAAAGTCACATATCTTACTGGTAACAAAGCAACAACAATGACAACAAACATTTAAAATAATAATAAATTTTTATTTAATCATATAAAAACCACCGGCCACCGTCGATTCTCAATACAAACCTTTATTTTCAATTCTAAAGATATTCGTTTATCTTAAAAAATATAATGATCAATGCATCAGAAGATGAATTAAGTTTAATAATAATATAACATGCAATGCGAAATAATGATGGATTAAAGATCGCTAACGCCGATTTACATCTAATTCACACATGGATCGAAAAAGAAAGAAGATAATCACATCCGGTAATATTTATTGAAATCTCGTACAATCACACAATAGCCGGAAGTCTCGAAGAAAGCTAGATGTCAACACTATTTTGAACTAAAAATGCATTGCTGGCGAACCGACGAGGATCGAGCTAAGCAACGTTAAGTTGCAAATTTGGACCTCTTTTGTGCTCGAGGTATTAGGTTTCGGCGACTTAGAAAAATCGAATTAGCCGATGAAAAAATGCAAAGACAAAGAGAGAATTTGGCGGTTCCAATAAAAAACGTCGAGATAGTGGGGTGGTTGAGCTAACCGAGCTCGAGGTAAGTGGGTTCGACTGTATATCAAATTTAAGTTTTAGATTATTGATTTTGTTTAATTTTAGAAATCTATTTCATAATTATATTTAAAATCTTTCTTGAACTGCATTTACCATCCAGTATGTTTGACATTTGCATACAAAGAGCTGCCATGTGAGAGAGTTGTTTATCCACATTAACTTGGGTGAAACGAGATGGCATTCCACAAACGGGACATGTTTTTCCATGACAGTTATTGGCACAGAGACTGCAGAAAAAAATATTTAGAAAAATAAAAATTATTAACCTTAAAGCATAAATAAAATAAAATTTTGTATCTCTTTATAACGCCTAACTCTATTAGAAATTAATCTATTGCAAGTAGGAAACTTAAAATTTTAATGGGAAAAATTTACTTATATTTATATTTCACATGTTTAACCAGAAACTTTCTTTATATGTTTTGTTAAGTTATGAATGTTTTTGTAGTTAAAATAAACTTTTCTTTATTTTTTATGTGAAGCACTGTAAGCCCAGCCTCAGGTACAGCATTATACATGTTCTCATATTATCATTATTTCTTTGTTAACATTAATAAAATATTCAATGAAAATAATTACCGACAAAGTCGATGTTCACACTGTCCTAGTGAAAAGAGTTCCTCACAAAATTTGAAGCTATAAAATAATTTGTAAAAAGTTGTTAGGTTAAGGCATAGGTCAAATTATCTCTTAAAATTATATATTACTAATTACAGATTTATTTGTTTGTAACTTGTGTGTTTTAATCATTATTCAAGTAAAAAATATGCCTCACAATGATATTTTATAAAGGACTACATTGATGTGAGCAAGTATTATTTTATGTACTAAAACTCCTTAGAGCGAGATCAGCACCAAACTATAATAAATGTGATGCAGAGGGATCAATTCATTTGTGCAGCATAACTTGAAGCATATGTCATGCAAAGAATTTCACAAATATTTCAGCAGCCAGCCTAACTTGTTGAAGGCCATAAGTTCTTCGGAGAAATATGCTTGGGCTCAGCCTCAGAGCAAATCTATGATTTTAACGTCAATTTCCTCAAATGTGGACAATTTTGATGATAATGACTCAGAATGAGATAATTTCACTACAATTTGGTAAACTTCAGTAATTAGGCTAGTTACTAAATTATTACTAAATTACTGTATCTTTTCAGTCAGCTAGTGTGGTGCACTGAACACTCAGTTAATACAAGTTTATAATTAAATAAGAACAATATTTCATGTATTTTAACTATAATTTTTTTTTGTACAACACTTAACATTGGGGCCATCCATTAATGACGTCACACTATTTTGGCCGATTTTTTACCCCCCCTCGTCACAAATACTTAGACCCCCCTCCAATATGGCGTCACAAAGCTTTTACCACAAAAGCTGTATTTTCTATTTGAAAATTAGCATGTTTCAAATCACTTTTTTGTCATTTAAGTATGTATTTAGTGTAAGGCTGCACTCTAATATCGTAACACGCGTGAAGCCAAGTAAAACATCATTAAATAAATTTTAAGCAATCAAATATTTAAGTGGAACTTATAGTTAAAGTTGCGCGTTTTGATGTGACATCACGTTTCTTAAACTTTAAACACCCTCTCCCCATCTTCACAAATGTAGATGCCCCAGGTGCTTGACGTCATTTATGGACAGCCCCATTTGCCACATTTGATCAAAATTTTGTGTGTCCTCTTTTTCCATCCGACAATTATGGTAACCCTAACTAGTACTAGTACTAGCTAACAAGGCCTACTTAGTACTTAGTAACTTAGCCTACATTCTAGTAAATTCTACATAGTTACAGTCTTATAGACACTTATAGTCTACTACTACTACTGACTGACTACTGCCCCACTGCTAATACTAAAAATAAATAAAACAAACCCGTAAAAACCAAGTTTTTGACTATAAATTATCCCTTATATATGAGACGTAACTAACAGTATTGATTATTTTCAAACGCTACAAACATTTACAGACTGAATCTGTCTTAACTCAACTTTGCTTCATAACCATAAGGGGGGGGGGCCAAGCTCAGAATGACACGTAAAATGTAAAAAAAAGCACGCCGGTACTTCAAAATCAATGGGTCTCAACGCGTCAACTCAAACTCTCACGTGGGAAAAAAACAATAACAAACCGTGAATTTGAATTACATACTCATACGTTATTTATAAGGACTAGTTAAGTAATACTTAGTAAGTGAGCGACTGTAAGTTACAGTTACTGTACCACTAAATCACTATTAATAATTAACTATCTAAACTATCTATATTTATATATTATTATAAAGACTATCACTATCACTGATCACTATGGCATGGCTTAGTCTTCATTTGACATTTATTTACGGCACGATCTTGATCTACCTACCATTTCTGACAACATATTGAACTTTTAAGGCCATTTAGAGCATTAATGGTGCGTAAAAATGTTGACGAGTAGCCCTGACATTGTGGACTAATTTTAGATTCTGCTAATGACATGATAAAGTAAAGTATATATTATATTTCTACGATATTTTAATCTCCCAATGTAAATCAATGTTTGTCAACAATATCAGCGAGGACTCCCGCCTCAACAGGACATTAAGTTGTTCCGTTTTTCATTTTTAAATATACTCCAAAACATTTTGGTCCAATATCATCCAATTTTTTATTTTTTAATTATTTTTTTGTGGTGGGGTTTAAATTAGGTGGTGTGGGGGGCGTGAATACAACAAAATAAAACCTCCATTTTATTGTTAAGACACTGTTAATAGACTACGGTCAATGACTTGATCCAATTGTTATTTTTAAATTCCTTTTATTAACTTCACCGTCTTGTCTCTCTGTCTGTCGTGGTCCAGCCCGTCCGCGGAAAAACAAAAGTACAAAAAAATTACCCACTTCTCGTGACTCGTGATGCTATTGAGTTGAAATTTTGCACATAGACTTGTGTCACCTAACAATGCATTTTTTTCAAAATTTCAGATCGATCGAATGTACCGTAATTAAATTAATGAATTTTTAGTTAATCTCTATGTATCTCCATGTAGCCGTCTGCTATTGTTCACCTCCACGTGCTGGAGTCTACTCCAGCCATCGATTACCACACCTCCCCTCCCCCCGGTTTTACAGCAAGGGGATATCAATCGGTTTCAGTCTGTAAATGTTTGTCGCGCGTTGCGTATTATATTGAACATATCAATACTTTAAGTTCTGTCTCATATATAAGGGATTTATAGTCACAAACTTTGTTTTTACGGGGTATTTTAATTAAATCCCTTACATCAACTTCGCCGTCTTGTCGTGGTCCCGCCCGCCCGTCCGCGGAAAAACAAACGTAAAAAATGACCCACTTCCCATGATCCTATCGAGCTGAAATTTTGCACATAGACTTGTGTCACCTAACAATGCATTGTATAAGAATTTCAGATGGATCTAATGAACCTTAATTAAATTATTCAATTTTTGTTATCTCTATGTTACATGTGTAGCGTCTGCTATAGTTGACCTCCATGTGTCACTCCAACCCTCGAGATGTCACGGGGGTCTGTCACGCAGTGCGTATTATATTGAACACAATCACAATCAATACCTTTAGTTATGTCTCATATATAAGGGATTTATAGTTTTAAAAACTTTGTTTTTACGGGTTGTTTTTATTTATATTTCAGATAACATGAATAGCCAAGATAATAGTCGCCTTTCGTACAGTGATGGCCACCCCACTGTTTAGAGCAGGGGCGTTCAAACTCCAAACTTTTAGCACGGAGGGCCATATTCCTTGAAGTAAAGATATGCGAGGATTAATATCATCAATTCAATATCAATCATCAATATACATAATTATTCCCGTTGTCTGTATGTATGTATGTGTGGATGTAACGGATAAGACGTCATATAATATTTTAGGTTATGTTAGGTAGCGCTGCGATCGATTTTGTATAAAAACATTAAATGGCGTCATTGTTTTATGGTTATATTTTAATTTTTGAAAAGGGAACGATGTAAAAATATGTGGCCTCAACGCCTTACCTCAACGCCTTACCTCAACGCCTTACCTCAACTCCTAGTGTAAACCACCTGGTTAAAACACGAGATGTGTTCACCGATGGCTGGCGTGAAGTCAAGTGACCCGTAAAATGTAAACAATAGCGACTTCTACATATAGTTTTATATAGATAAACTAAAAATGCATTAATTTTATTACGGTACGTTCGATCGATCTGAAATTTTGATACGATGCATTGTTAGGTGACACAAGTATGTGTGCCAAATTTCAGCTCGATGGCATCACGGAAAGTGGGTCATTTTTTACTTTTGTTTTTTCGCGACGTACGAAGAGATGACGACAGACACACACAGAGAGAGAGAGAGAGAGAGAGAGAGAGAGAGAGAGAGAGAGAGAGCGAGAGAGAGAGAGAGAGAGAGAGAGACAAGAATTCGAAGTTAATATAAGGGATTTAATAAAACAAACCCGTAAAAAAAAGTTTTGGACTATAAATCCCTTATATGAGACATAACTAAAAGTATTGATTATGTTCAAACGCGACAAACATTTACAGACTGAATCTGTCTTAACTCCCCTTTGCTTTATAAACCGGGAGGGGAAAGGTCTGGTCACCGATCGCTGGACCGAGCTCAGCGTGACACGTAAAATGTAAACATAAGCACCCCGGTACATCGCGTCAACGCCTGAACTGAGCTGTCACGAGAGAAAAAAACAATAACAAACCGTTAAATTGAATTACATACCTCGTATAGAGATAAACTAAAAATGCATTAATTTAATTACGGTACATTCAATCGATCTGAAATTTTGATAAGATGCATTGTTAGGTGACACGGATCCATGTACCAAATTTCAGCTCGATGGCTTCACGGGAAGTGGGTCATTTTCTACTTTTGTTTTTCCGCCCGCCCAACAAGACAGAGAGACAGAGACGGCGGTGAAGTTAATATAAGGGATTTAAAAACAAAGTTTTTGACTATAAATCCCTTATATGTGAGACAGAACTTAAAGTATTGATTATGTTCCAACGCGACAAACTTTTACAGCCTAAAACTGAGTGAACTCCTCCGCCACGAGATGTGTTCACCTCTGGCTGGCGTGAAGTCAAGTGACCCGTAAAATGTAAACAAAGCGACCGCTACATATAGTTTATATAGATGGGAAAAGTCTGGTATTCGATCGCTTGACCGAGCTCAGCGTGAAAAGTAAAATGTAAACAAAAGCACGCCGGTGCTTTGATGGGTCGCCTCAACGCGTTAACTCAAACTTTCACGTGGAAAAAAAACAATAACAAACAGTGAGTTTGAATTACATACGTTATATAAGGATAAACTAAAAATGCATTAATTTAATTACGGTACGTTCGATCGATCTAACATTTGATACGATGCATTGTTAGGTGACACGGGTCCGTGTGCCAAATTTCAGCCCGATCGCATCACGTGAAGTGGGTCATTTTTGACTTTTGTTTTTCCGCCCGCCCAAGACAGACAGACAGAGATGACCGGCGGTGAAGTTAATATAAGGGATTTATAATAAAATAAAACAAACCCTTAAAAACAAAGTTTTTGACTATAAATCCCTTATATATGAGACATAACTAACAGTATTGATTATTTTCAAACGCTACAAACATTTACCGACTGAATCTGTCTTAACTCAACTTTGCTTCATAACCCTAGGGGGGGGGGCGAGCTCAGCATGACACGTAAAATGTAAACAAAAGCATGCCGGTACTTCGATGGGTCGACGTCAAAGCGTCAACTCAAACTCTCACGTGGGAAAAAAACAATAACAAACCGTGAATTTTAATTACATACGTTATATAAGGATAAACTAAAATGCATTAATTTATTTACGGTACGTTCGATTGATCTGAAATTTTGATACGATGCATTGTTAGGTGAGACGGGTCCATGTGCCAAATTTCAGCTCGATGGGATTACGGGAAAAGGGTCATTTTTTACTTTTGTTTTTCCGCCCGCCCAAGACAGAGAGAGATGATGACAGACAGAGAGAGACGGCGGTGAAGTTAATATAAGGGATTTAAAAATGGTCCCCATCGATCACGATGGACCAACAACAACAATCGCCAATTCTCTAATGAAATCGACACTGTCAACCACTACCACACTAAATTGAGGTTGGTGAGCACGTGGTAAATTGTGTGGGTAAAACACAATAACAACAGCCCACACACACAATAATAATTTAAAAAATTGCCAACAAAACAATACATTATTTACCACGTTTTTATTAAGTCGCTTTCGTTCCTGTGGCATTGTTTGTTGGTTTTTTGGTTTGTCCAAGATTTTTTCAAATCTGCCAACGTAAAATTGAACCACTTCTGATGGTCCTAGAAATCTGAAAATTTTACCACAAATAGATCTTGGATGACAATGCATTGTATTAAAATTTCAGATCGATCGAATGTACCGTTATTAAATTATTGAACTTTTTAGTTTATCAATAGTCTATATATAAGCATCTGTACCGTCGGCTTTTGTTGACATCAGTGAGTTCCCCCCGTGACCACATCACAATGTTTTTAAAACGTTGGGCGGGCGCTTGTGAGGTGTTTGGTAAAATAAATAGACGTAAAAAAAAATATTGTTAAAAACTAAGTTTTTATTAGTGGACTAAAAAGAATAAAATAAATAAAGTTAAAATAATGATTTTTAAAAACCACGTTTTTACAAGCGTAAAAGAAGAAAATAATTTAAAACTTGTAAGTTCAAATACTTTGATTTAATATGACTAAAAATGTGGGGCGGGTGTTTGGTATAAAAATTAAATTTAATTTAGAAGGCAATAGAGAGATATATAAGTGAGAGTATGAGTGAGCTGCATAATGTTAAACCTCATAACTAAATATTGTAATGTTTTGGGCATATCAAATAGAATTACCTGTACTTACAAGTTTTAAATTATTTTCTTCTTTTTAGTCCGCTTGTAAAAACGTGGTTTTTAAAAATCATTTTTTTACCTTTATTTATTAAAAATGATGTATTCTAAAAAAACAAATTCAAGGTTTAAGTAAAAAAATGAAAATAATATATTATTTAAAATTTCGATAGGCCTTTACTGATCTATATTTGATCACATTGATCACATTGAAACAAAGATTTTTCAGGGGAAATAATACAATTGACAAGAGTACAAGTAACACCATTAGTTAAAATAATAACATCTAGAAATACTAGAACAGAAGAGCAACGAGAAAAGTAATACTTGAATGAGGCACTTAATTCTAAAATCAGGATACAACACAAAGATAATCTAATGCAACACTCAGATAGACATATGCATAAAAAAAAACACTTTTTTCCCCGTATGCAAGAACAAACAACAAATCCTCGTTCTTCCCATCTTGATGTTATCTTATCTTATCTGTTTACAGACGCTCCTTCTATACAGAAGATTATTGCGTCCTACGCTTATCTATGGTTTGTGTTTAGTCCTGCATTTTTATTAGAGATTTAAATGTTGATAAAGTGTTGGTTTTCCTGGATTCTTCAGGCAACCCATTCCACGCCCGAATTCCGGACGGGAAGAAGGAAAACTTGTATGTGTTTGTTCTTGCATACGGAATAAGAAAGGTGTTTTTATCCTTATGTCTATCTGAGGGTTGTATTAAGTTATCTTTGTGTTGTATTTCTAAATTAGAATTAATTGCTTTATGTATGATTACTACTTTGCTCTTGGTTCTTCTATCCTCTAGTGTTTCAAGGTTTAATGATTTAACTAATGGTGTTACTCTTGTCAGTTTCGAATATTCTCCAGTAATGAATCTGGCAGCTCTTTTTTGAATTTGTTCTAGTTTATCAATGTTTTCTTTGGTGGATGGGTCCCAATGAGTTACCTGAACAAGCTAGAAAAAGATAACGCTCATAATTCAAAGTCTAATAAAGATGCAGTAACCATGGATGTGCATAGGATGCAATAATCTTCTGTGTGGAGAGAGTGTCTGTATTAGATAAGATGAAAAAGTGGAGTGTTAATCGTCATCAGTTTTGGTGATCAGTTTTATATTGTAATTCAATTACATCGCTAGTAAATCTGGAGAGAAAGAAGAAGAAGGGGACAAAAAACATGATTAAACTCTAAAAAGAGTATGACTATGTACGGAGTTAACATTTTGTTTTCTGTAATCATGATATATAAATATAAAGAAAGTTCAATTTATTTTAACGCCCAATACACGTGTCGGCAGTATACTGTGTGCGTAACCGGACGTGGCATGCAGACGAATGTAAGAATTTCTGTAAAGTTTGCCACGGGCGGCACAAATCTACGTCACTGCTAGTTAGAAACTAAAATCTCTCCGGTGGCACTTAAGTGACCAGAGGGCAGGGCGGGGCTACAGACTGTAGGCTACAGTGTCCTATAAGTGGTATGGGAGCTGGTGTGACTACGTCTTTCCATTTGATTGTTGACCATTGATGAATGCAGTAAGTTTTTTCTCACCAGGCATAGTTTACGTTGCAATACATACTTAATGATCTGTCACATATTATGTCAGCCACCGTCGCACTTAAGAAAAATTAAGTGTGGGGGGGGGGATGGAAAAGGGAGCAAATGTTAGTGTTGTCTCTGGTGGAGAATGAAGAGTTAATATTATAAAGGGCAAAGTAAGGATGGAAAGGGGTTGGTAAAATATTGAAGCTAGCCTATACCTTTGGAGAAAAATTGTAAAATTATTTAAAATAAAAAATATATAACAGTCACAGTTGCATGGCAATTTTTTTATGATTTGTCGGTGACATTCATTCATAAACAGACTTGTATTACTTGTAATTTCTTGTGGATTTCTTATTTCTAGACTGGCCAAGCAAATGTGAATGTAGTAAAATTAATATCATTATTACGGATTAATACTGATTTTAAAAACGAATTTTTATTTCATTTTTAAAGTACTGTATTTTTACATAGATATGCCGTAAGAGACCCCATATTTTATTATTTTATAAGTACGATATTATTATATTATTATTCTAAGAAGAAGTCGATACTATTCTTCAAAGTGAATAATCTGCATCCACAAAATGGCAACAGAAACAGGAAGCTTTCCGAGAGAAGGAGAATAATAATGTGAATGTAACCGATGAAGCTCCAAATAAATGTTAAAATGAGGGTGGTTTCTTATGGATATCAGTTTTTGGTATGTTTTAGCTATTCAAAATATATTACATTAACACTATGTAATCAAAAACAAAGGATAAAGTTATACTATTAGTACTATTAGTAAAGTAAGTCTAGTCTAGTCATCTATGATAATCTATCATCTAGTAACAGTAAAGTACTAACCAATTTATGATATTATTTATTAAATTGCTCTTCTAAATTACAAAATTGGGTAATCCTGCAGATTTTACACGTATATTATAATTTATTATTTCAAAGCGAAATTTAATTTTCTCATGAGAACTTATATTTTTTATTTATTAAATGCATTATTATTTGTCGTATTTCAGATATTACAGTGCTAATTTGTGAGTCTTTTTAATTTCAAATGCATTTTTTCGGCTCTATATAATACATAATGTGGTCATGATACGTCCATTTTGTTTACCTAGCGAACTGCTGCCAGATGTTTTTTTACCTGGCTCGACCCATGCTAAAATAAATTTACTGACTGAAGATATTTTTTAAAAAGTATTATTCATCTATTTTAATGTTCTTAGAAGATAAATAAATATTTTAAAGACAATTTCTTTTTCTTATTTCGTTACTAGATGTTTGATTCTTATTTTCTTTGTTTGTAAGTGAGAAATTTCCGTTTGGCATCTTATCGGACAATCCGGCATGTAGTTTGATAATTTTAAAAAATGGTTGCATCATCATCAGACTATTTACTGTTGAGAGCCGAAAAAATGGCTTAGAAATTAGAAAGACTTACAAATTAGCGCTGTAATAGCTGAAATACAACATATAATTATGCATTTAATAAATTAAAAACGAAAGTTCTCAAGAGAAAATTAAATTTCGCTGTGAAATAATAAATTATAATATACGTGTAAAATCTGCAGGATTACCCAAAATTGCTCTATATAATACATAATGTGGTCACGATACGTCCATTTTGTTTAGCTTGCCAGTTGTTTTTTATCTGGCTCGACCCATGCTAAAATGAATTTACGGACAAAAAATATTTTTTAAAAAGTATTATTCATCTATTTTAATGTTCTTAAAAGATAAATAAATATTTTAAAGACAATTTCATTTTATATTTCATTACTAGATGTTTGATTCCTATTTTGTTTGTTTTTAAGTGAGAAAATAACATTTGACATCTTACTGTGACAACTCGGCAAGTAGAGTACTACATAAACAAAATGGATGCATACCACTCCGATTATGTAGCTTTAAGGGCTGAAAAAAGCCTTAGAAATTAATAAAACTTACAAATTTGTGCTAAAATATAACATATATTAATGCATTTAATAAATTAAAAACGTAAGTTCTCACGAGAAAATTAAATTTCCCTGTGAAATAATATATGTGTAGAAACTGCAGGATTACCAATTATTAACAAATTTAACATTTTGACTGTAGACGTCAATGCTATACTAACCTTGTTACACTACAGACTTATGATTACTGCTATAAATAATGGAAAATCTTTAAAATTCATTTAAATTTAAAATTGCCTGCCTAAAGTTAACCACTTTACCGTTCATCTCGAGTTAACTCGGGCCGCTAAATTGGTCCGACAAACGGTTACCCCGAGTTAACTCGTCTAAATAAATAAAAGACTACAGTAGCGCGGTGGCCTCGAGTAAACTCGTCCAAACTGAATAACATAGTTCTAGTGCATTTAACCACATCTAGGCATTATGTAACTGCAATCTTTTGGCAATATTGATGGGCAGGGGGCGCAGTATACCAAGAGGGCTGATATTGATGGGCAGGGGGCGCAGTATACCAAGAGGGCTGATATTGATGGGAAGGGGGCGCAGTATACCAAGAGGGCTGATATTGATGGGCAGGGGGCGCAGTATACCAAGAGGGCTGATATTGATGGGCAGGGGCGCAGTATACCAAGAGGGCTGATATTGATGGGCAGGGGGCGCAGTATACCAAGAGGGCTGATATTGATGGGCAGGGGCGCAGTATACCAAGAGGGCTGATATTGATGGGCAGGGGGCGCTGTATACCAAGAGGGCTGATATTGATGGGCAGGGGCGCAGTATACCAAGAGGGCTGAAAGAACCCCAGAAACCCAAAACCAAACTTTTTTGTTTATATTTTTTCCATTTTCTGTTTAATTGCAAATATGGTACACCGTACCGCCATACATTTATTTCTTGTGATGTACGTCATCAATGTTTGTGTATTTTGTTTTATATTCAATCGAATAACATACGTTAAGACATTTTCTTTTCCTAATTTTTGTTGGCAAAAAGTTACCAATTATGAATAATTTAGCTCTCAATTTATAAGTAATCGAATTCCATAGAAGATGGTACACTATCATTTTGTGATTTTACTATTTATTTAGCCATGGCGACATGCAAACGTTTATCAGCTCAACGAGTACAGGATCTATTATTTCAGTCAGAAAAGAAACAAGATACATGTGTGCAGAATGTGATGTAGCTTTATGTCCAGTTCCTTGTTTTGAAAAATATCCCACAAGGAAGAATTACTAAATACATTTGTGTACATTATTGCTGCTGTTCATATAAAAACTCGAGTTTATCGATATCCAGATGATTTAGAACTTGAAAATACTCAAGAAATAGATGAAGAACATGACATTAAAAAAAAACTTTTAATAAAATTAATTTTTTAATAAAAATTTTTTTTATAAATTATTAAAGTGACAGAAATGGGTTGAAATAAAAAATAAAAAAAAAGGTAAATGGATTAAATACCTGTTTTACTTTAAATGTACCAAGTTACATCTAGTTCTAGGCCTAGGCTTATGACGTTTTATATGACTCAAGGCATTTTATGCCACAAGTTTAATTTGTTTATGAATGTTGATTATTTGTGTTAGAAAAGGGGGAAATTGCAGACTGTAGTTTGAGGACACTTCATGCCCCATATTACTATTGTCTAGATGCAAACATTAAATTTGCTACTTTTGACATTTGCTGTACAATGAAATAAACATACCAGCTGAATAAGCTCTACTTAGTCAAAATATTTTAAGTCTAAGTATTTTCTGGTCCTATCCAACATTGGCCATGCCATAACAGTAATTGGATGAATAACATGTAGTAAGGTTTTAGAGATTGGGACTTATTTTATTATTTTTAGTGGGATTTGGTGTGAGTGTGTGTGTACTTAGTAATACAGGTCATTTTCATTTTTGTTTAAAATTGACTTAAATTTTTAATCAGATTTTAAATATAATTTGACACAGTCCTAGATTAATTATCCAAGCTGTAGACTGTAGCATTTTCCTGTTTTGGGATTAATGAATCAAAATAAATTTAACGGCTGAAATAGGATTACAGTTCCCATTACCAAAGTTCTAAATCCAGCAATAAATTAAAAAATGTGTACTGCAGTAAAACTTGAAGAACTTTTAAATACATATCACAAGTTACTGGATGGAATGTAAGTAAATATCTCTATTAAGTATTTGGGTCTATAAGTAAGCCATGAATTATAATAAACTGACTCAACTTTTCTGTGATAAAATCAAATAAAACAAACCCGTAAAAACAAAGTTTTTGACTATAAATCCCTTATATATAAGACATAACTAACAGCATTTGTTATTTTCAAACTCTTAACTCAACTTTGCTTCATAACCCTAGGGGGGGGGAATGAGCTCAGAATGACACGTAAAATGTAAACAAAAGCACGCGGGTACATCGATGGGTCGCGTCAACGCATCAACTCAAACTCTCACGTGGGAAAAAAACAATAACAAACCGTGAATTTGAATTACATACCTCATATAAGGATAAACTAAAAATGCATTAATTTAATTACGGTACGATCGATCGATCTGAAATTTTGATACGATGCATTGTTAGGTGAGACGGGCCCGTGTGCCAAATTTCAGCTCGACCGGATCACGGTAAGTGGGTCATTTTTTACTTTTGTTTTTCCGCCCGCCCAAGACAGACAGAGACGGCCGCGAAGTTAATATAAGGGATTTAAAAATGTTAAATTAATGCACTAATTTTTGAAATTTTAAAACTGAATGTATTATAAAAAAAGAGCTCTCTTGATTTGCAGATGAAAAGGTTAAAGGTATGGCTGCTGAAAGGGACTGAAAATCAAAAGTTGCAAGTATAAAGAAAAGCATTCAAGAATAATATTTTTACAAATGTCAAATCAAAATGGCAAGAATGGAGAGAGCTAGTGCTGATTACAGTTCAATTGATGACCTGTCCCTCCCTCGAGGTGCTTCGGCTGCATTGTTTAGGAATGAGCATAGTTCTATCCTAGAGCGGAGTAATAGTGATTCCAACCTGAACATGCTAAGTCCCCAAAGTTGGTCAAGTTTGTCTGTAGACAAAACTACCTTTGTGCTTAGAGGTCCTGGTAAAAGTCATGATGCCCGTGTCAGGGTGGAGTGGGACATCAAGGAAGATGTAGGTGCTCAGGACTGGATAGGACTTTTTCATTCTGGTGAGGTTAACTATACTCTTGTTATATAAAAACGACCTTAAAAACAAAACAAAAAATTAGCCAAATATAGTTATGGATTACATATTTTAACACCAAAAAAATCCTGTTAGTTTATCAGATAGGTACTCTTGAATGAGAGTTGCATTTAAACTTACAATTCATCTTCCATTTTCTTGTAAAGGTGAAACAAACACCTCCAAGTTTTTAGATTGTAAGACAAGAGGATCAAGTGGAGGCGCAAGAGGAACCATAATATGGGATTTGGATGCCATAGAGCACTTATTTTCTGAATGTATGTTGGCTAATCAAAGTTTACCCCTATGCTAGAGTATTTTGTTCATTTGTGTTATTGATATAAAAACAACTTGAATCCAATTGAAATTTGAAATATATGTGATTAAATCAGCATATTTTCAAACTTCATAGCATTTTTAAAAGTAACATGTTAAACAACAAAATTATTTTGATACTATTGTAATTGTGTATTCTTACAAAAACGATTACCAACTATATTGTAAAGCAATAATCTTTCCGTGAATCTGTAAACTAATTATCACATCTAATTAGTTATAAGGAACTTAGAATTATTTAAAAGTAGCATTTAGCTAACAACATTTTGAAAATATTATTTTTCTGTTGGTCAGTAAAAACAGTTGTGTGCTTTAAGTACATCAGTGGTACCACAGAAGATGTACTGGCTACAAGTCCACTTATCACAGTGTCGCTAGTCGACGGCAGTATAAAGGTTAGTACTAAAACAGTACTTATATATCACTGTATAGTTGACTCTAAAAGTCAATATACAGGAAATGTTTTTACTCTATTTAACCTTATGAAAGTTTTACATGGATGCTGCTACAGTTTGACATAAAATAATAATTTCTCTGTTATTTAAACCACTTAAGTAAGTATTTCAAAATTAAATGAGTAATCTAGACAATGTACTTTTTATTCCGAAAGGAAGCTTTAACACACTGTGTTTTTAAATAAATCTTTTTTGGATTTATTATTATTTTAGTCAACCAAACAGTTGTCATCTGCACGAGATACTCCAGTGGACCAAGGACATTTCCGTTTAACATTAGAAGGTGTGTGAAAAAAAAATTCAACTGAATCTCTGTTTAATAAGTTTTATGGTTCTCTGCACAATCACTTAAAAGATAATATGTTCTAGTGTTTAATGGATAAGTTCTTGTTAGTACTGTGTATTGTTTTTAAAACTAGTTTGTATATAATGAGAAATATATAATTTCATTTTGTATGTCTATAATTTGTTCCACCCTATGGGACCTAGAGGAAATTTCATGAATAAAACCAGAAGTTATCAAGAATGCATCAATGTTGAAGGTTTAAACACTGATAGCTTAATAATAATATAGTTTTAACCCAGTGGTTCTGAAAATGCTTTTACCCCTTTGTAACATTGACATAGTTGTGACAACTGACAACCAGAACTATACATTGAAATTGAAAAACAGGTATTGAAAAGGCATAAGGATATTTTTTTAAAATAAAAAGCTGCCAATTCTAAAATTGGGATTGAGGAGCAGGAAAAAAAAAGTTGTGAAGTTTAGGGTTGTGTATAGTTGGCTCTGTAAAATACAAAATACACAAACAAATTGTGTAATGAAAACAATAAATTTGAGCTTTATTATTAAACTAAGACGATAGTATACGTTTCGGCTAAATGCCTTCATCAGTACAATAAATATAAAGTACGTACTTACATGAGTAATAAAATTATATTTAAATTCTTAAGACATAATACATCATAAAAAATTATGTGCAATAAAAAGAAAGGAAAAACAACAATGACATAGGGGGAAAAATAAAATAGAATTTAAAAAAATATATAGTTATATTCAAATACATTTTTTTTAAATATGAAAAGAAGCTGCCAAAATATTAATATTCGTAAAATCTGCTGCCACCATCTAAATTAATAATTTTTTTAGTATAGTAATCAAAGTATAGTCACATTAAAAGAAGCTGTATATAATAATATAACAATTTTAAAAAGAAAATATTTTTTTTTAAATCTACATTTATACACACAAAAAAAAATGTAAGTGACCCCATGATATTTTGTAACCCCTAAAATGCAATAACTACAATTTGAGCACCTCTGCCCTAACCATCCATTATGCAACAAAGTCAAATATGGAGTGGTCTTTTTTCAGTGTTGCTAGTTTGTAGCTATTTTCATTTTTCCAATACCAACATGACTATTAAGGCATCATAGCCATCCTTTAGTTAAGCTAGTTGAACCAGTTTTGAAAGGGTTGCCAAAGATCCTTAATGTTATTGTGTTCAATCAGAATGAGAAGTATACACAATTTCAAACATAATCCTCACAATCAAATACTGTATATTTATTTACCCAGTCAACATGTGAAGTGAAAGTTTAATTAATTTAAGAGCTTTGCAGTTTATTTAGGGTGAATTTGGTTTAGCTTTTATCATTTGTTAGTTGCTATAATAATTATATTACTTCATGTAAAAAAAATGTATTGAACAATTTATGTTAAAAGAAATTTTACAGGTTAGAGACATGCACTTTATCTTGCTCCACATTGATCTTTGCAAAAAATAGAAAACTGTAATCTTTTTTAAACACCCAGACTCTATTCTGTTTTTGTACAGTGTACTTTTACTTAAAATTTTCTGTTTATCTCTAGTGCATGTGAACTGATATTTCATTAATTATTAATTAATTCACCAATTTGCATTAGGTATGTTAAGATCTAGTGAGTGTTTAAATATTACAGTAATTATCCTATGACATGTAATTTGTTTGTGTTTGTTGTTGTTTTTTCATTGTAAAATTACTTTGGTTAAAATATTAATGTTTTAATGTTTAAACAATAACTTTGAAGAAGTATGTTTATATAACTTGTACTCATCTATTCCTCAGATGTGCATGCTATCAACCTGAAAAAGGGAATGTTTTTTAACCCAGACCCTTACTTAAAGCTCCAAGTCTTGCCACACAATCCAAGGGATAGAGTAGAAAAGCATCACTACCAGAAACAGAGGTCAGCTGTTGTGCCTAATACGGCCAACCCTTTTTGGGAATCACAAGTAAGGAAATAAAATAGATAAGTAAAAAATTACTACAATCTTTTTTCTGTGCGCGTTTCTTTACACAGAGCACTAGAAAAATTGAGAAATTTGTATTGGTTGTTCTTAGGTATTCACATTGTTTGTGCAGCAAGCCATTTAAAAAAGATAAAGCTTTAAGAAAAATTTAAATTCATATAATTTAATATTTCTTTGAACAATTAAAAATGTAATTCTGACAACTTCATTCTTTATGTTTATTGTTAATTATTAACAAATATGCAAAAAACATTTTTTTAATATACTAAAAATTATTTAAAATATGCTAAAATTATTTGAAATCCTCAGAACTTCTCCTTTGAAGTTTTCCTGTCAGATCTTCTGGAAATTGAAGTCAAGCACAAATTTAGCAAGAGCAGACCAACAATGTCGAGATTTCTGGGTCGTATAACAATCCCATTACAGACTATCATGGATCGAATAAGTGCAGAACAAAAGTGAGTGTGCATAATCATAATCATGGAGTAAAATTGGTACATTTATTAATTATCTCTGTCAATGAAAATAATTATAATTATATGTAGCTTGTTTATCTGCTGAAACAAGGAAAATGGTTCTCAGCATTTTTCACCCTGTTAATTAAACATCAATACATTATAAAGCTACTTCAAAAGAAAATACTAATCTATAATTTAAGACTAATTATGTACATAATTGCATCTTTATTAAAAATTTCCTTTTGAGTGGTTACATTATATACTACAATTTTCATGAAGAACTTAGCCCAGTGTCTATAGATAAATTTATATTGTTTTAAAAACATGTAACATATTTTTCAGGACAGCTAAGTTTACTTTAGAACTAATGAGAAAAAGTCCTTCTGATAATGTGAGTGGTTCAATAGAATTCAAGGCTAACCTACATCTTTTGTTGCGAAGTAAGTATAAAAGAGGCGGAGTATAAATTTAAAATATTTTCTAGTGTAGTGGATTTATTTTTGAATTATTTACCCTCATATTCTGTCTATAGCCCTTGTTTATTTCAAAAAGTAATTTTTATTGTTGTTTTTTTTAATCCGTAAGAGGATTAGGAATAATTTATATAACAAACGGATGCTATGTTGATTATATTAATACAGAAATAAGCCATCAAAAATTAATAAGACGTCAATTTATTTCAGTATCATTATTGAAACAGTGAAGCATAACCAGTCCTTAAAACTTTGTCCACTTTAGATTTAAAGATGCAATAGCTCATCAAGTTAGCATGACTTATAATGGCAACCAATAGTTATCTGGTCATTCATGTGAGGCTGTAATACTGTGTTCAGTAAGACATAAAATACAAAGCCACAAAGGAGGCAATTTGTGCCCAAAAGCTATGCTACAAGTCCTTATACCAAATGGAATTCTTCAAAACCCTGACAGTGAGAGTAATCTACACAAGTCAAAGCTGATAAAATCTGGCTAACTATATATATGCCTGGGCCAAATGTGATATGTAGAATTTATATGTTAAAATTATTTTGTTTATTTTTAAAATTTAAGTTATACAATTCTCAGAAGTTTTCAATAACCGTCATATTTATAAGGTGTGTGTTTTGAATCCATCTTCATTTAGTAGCCTGAGGAGATGGGAAGTTGACATTTTGCTATCACCATTGTTTGACAGGTTATTTCTAGTGAATATATAATCTCTGCTCTAAATACTCCCTCAGGTTTAGACACAGATTCAAATAAGGCCAATGGTTTGCTTCACCGTCAGTCTTCTTTGCCCAGTCCTCTACAGAGGGTGGATGACCCCACACTACAGTCATCCCACGTTCGCCATCGGCACACAGACCCGGGCTTGGCGGCAATGAAAAGTTTTGACATGGCGTCACCGAGGTCCTGCATCAATGAAGAACCCAACGGTGTTAGTTTGATTTTACCACAAACAGACAGTAGCAGCACTACGCCTGCATTCAATGAAACTGAGCAGGGTGCGGTGGGTTCTTGTGCAGACCTGGAAAACCAAGACGGTTTACCGGACATTGAAAGTGGTTCACAGTTTCGTCTTAAGAACTGCTTTGACAGCTCAGACTCGGGGACATCTCTGTCTGTGATTTGTTCTGAGTCTTCAGGTGAGTCTGTTCAGCAAGACAACCAGGTGTGTACACCTTCAGGGGACACCTCAGAACCACTTGCTGGCCACCTGCCAGAGACATTTGAAAATGTGCAATCTGACAGTGATCAATCTAAAAGTATTCTTCCTGTTTCCAATGGAATGGTAGCTAGTGGTGGTGTGGATGTAGACCCAATCAACAGTGCTGACTTGGACATGACTGTGCAGTCAGCCGGGTCAACTGGTCTGAAATTTCTCAAGTCAGATGCTCCTCTGTTGCCACCCAGAACATACAGAGTGGCAGCTCCACCGCTGCCGCCAAGAGTTCAGAAAACATCAGCTCCTCCTCTACCCCCCAGGCCTTCAGCTGCTAGACCAGGGAAGAAGGTAGCACCCCCCAGCTCACCCCACGGCACAGATCATGTCAGGACAATCCATGATGCTCCACCACCACTCCCTCCTCGAACATACAGTCCTAATGAGTGTCGAGAGGGAGAAGTGGCTGATGTGTTTGATTCTATACATTTTGGTGATTCGAGATCGCTGAGAGAGCAGGAGTTGTTTCCATGGGGGCCACCATCACCTCCAGTTTCCCAGAGTTCTACGTTAGCTTCATCCTCTAGATCTCCCGCCATTCATCCCTCCCCTAATTTAGGTCCAGGAACCTCACAACATCATTCATCGTCAACGACTCGACCAAACCCACTGTTACCTAGGTCTGATTCATCAGCCACAACAGCTCACCTGGCATTTGTGCCACTGGCAGACAAAACAATAATTCCAGGCTTATCAGGTCATCATGCTCCTGTGCGGCCAGGTATTGATGATCTTGCAGGTTCTCGAGGCAGCATAGCTCTATCAACTGTAAGTGAGCCCCCTGCTATTGGCTCCTTACACCCATCTGTCGCCAGCCAGAAACGGAGAAGTGTGGATGGACTTGCTCAAATCAAAGCTTTAGTTCCACCACGATTGCAGCCACGGCAGCGACAGCTGTCTTCAGAAGAGCGCCAGCAAAATAGACAGCAGATTAATCAACAGCTGGAGCAGTGGACACGCAAGTGCAAGAAAAACACCAATACACCAAAAACCAGTAGCCCAGATGAGCAGTCATCCCCTCCTTCTTTCAATGAATGCCAGGAAGCCAGCGCCCGTGAACGTCTGTCTCCTCCCTTACCACAGCCCAGAGCATCACCTCCAGCAAGTGCAAGCAGCCACAGGCTGGCAGCCGACAGTGTTGACAATCCTACTGCCAATGGTCCTAGCAGTAGTGGTGGCATTCAAGTATCTACTGCTTCCCTTAGTATAACTGCTAGAGACAGATCACATGATGTAGGAATACAGGGTAAGTTACCATTTTCTTCTCCTCTTTGGCTTTTAAGCTAATACATCTTTATTACTACAGTTTAGGATGAAAACTGGTGAATTTTGAAAAATTTAAAAAAGTTATTTTGGTGTTGTCATCCATTTCAGAAATTCAGCTTTTAACTCAAATTAAAATTCTTAGATCCTAATCCATCGGAAGGTGTTAGGATCTTTTTCTTATTTACCATAAAGAATTGATCTATTAACTTCTGTATAGAAAGTATTTTTAAAAATTAATTTAACAAAAAAACCTGTGGCTACATTTAGATCTCATCTCCATTTCAACGAGCCGTTCTTTGCAAAGTGCATTTTTAAAAATATGAAATTGTATTTTAGACTTTTTAGTCCTTTAAAGCAGTGCTTCTCAAACTTTTTAGTATGGCGGACCGGCAGGAATTTTTTCCATTGCACCAGGGACCTGTGCACCATTTTCTCAGCACTGACAATTTTTTCGGTCCTTTTTTTGAGAACATCTGCGGACTGGCAGCGGATGGCCCACGGACCGGCACCGGTCCACGGACCACCACTTTGAGAAGCACTGCTTTAAAGAAAGTATTTTTTAAAAAAGGAATGTAATTAAAAAGAAAGATATGGAAAGTTATTCAGAGCTTAGTTATTAAAGTATTTTAATATTTTGCATACATTACTAATTTTATGTAATGTGCTGTGAGCCCAATTGCTTTCTGGGGTACTGCACTATAAAAATTATCAAATTAATTAATTAATCACACTTTTCAAATTTATATCACATTACATGTAGTTAAAATGTCCAATGACCTATATTCAAAATGTTTAAAGTTTAAAAAATGTTTAAAAGGGTTTTACAGTTTATTGATGAGTTTACAGATAGTTATTTATCATGCAATGAAGAACCTTCAAATAAAAGTGGATGATAGTATTTTAATGATTTTGTAGTTATTTTAAAAAGTTTTTAATCATCTTAACACTTTAAAATTAATATCTTGAAGTAATGAAGTTATTTAAATATTGGTCAGTTATTAATGGATACTCAAACTTTTAATGGAGCCATGTTCAAGAAAAAGTATGCATGTATTATATATTGCATTTATTTTAAGTATGGGCTCCATGACATTTAATTTAATAATCTATTATCAAAATTTGTAATAAAAGAAGTAATTTCTTTGTTTAAAAAATGCAACGACATCAAGGTTTCCAGTCATGAATATTTATTTTCCAGTCCGGAAAAATGAAGATGATAATTAATGCTATACTCTGCTTACCCAATAAACCTGTAGCATACACTGATTTACATGGACGTTGTTGTATGCAGGTGATAATTAATGCTATACTCTGCTTACCTAAATAAACCTGTAGCATACACTGATTTACATGGACGTTGTTGTATGCAGGTGATAATTAATGCTATACTCTGCTTACCTAAATAAACCCGTAGAATACACTGATTTACGAGGACATTGTTGTATGCAGGTGCTGATGGTGGTGAGCCTCCGCGAAAGCGACCCATAAAATACCATAGAGTAGATGACAGAGACGATGCTCTTCCCTCAGGTTTGTAGAATCAACTTCCGATTTATCTTTTTTAATACACTCAAATATTAATATTATTTTAAAGTGCTGAAACCACCCAGCTATCATTGACGCCACATGTTTTTAATGACTTTTGATTAGGCTGGGAGGCCAGGGTGGATAGCCATGGGCGTATTTTCTACATTGACCATGTAAACAGAACAACCACTTGGCAGCGCCCACAGACTGGACAACAGTCTGTACAACGCCGGCCGACACTCAGCTCTGAGCAGCGACAACAACTTGACCGCAGGTGATTTACCTAAGTGTTATCCAAGTCATTTCATTATTGGCACTGATGCATGCAAAATAAATATTCTGTGCATAATGAATAATGTAACCTTTTATAAATGTTGTAATTGTCTTTTTTTTACAACAAATATAATTGTTTAAAATACAAAAATTCCAAAGGTAATTTTTAAAATTCACTATTTAGGATTTCCGTGGAGAGAAATCTTTGTGTTAAATTCAAGCCGACATATTTGTTAAATAGACATTTTTTGTTCTCATCTGTTTCGTCAGCTAATTAATATTTGTGGATTGGTTAAACTTCAGATATCAAAGCATTAGGCGGACCATAACACAACAAAGTCACCAGGCTGATACAGAGAGTGTGTCTTCAACAGATTCAAATCATGTGGCCAGTGGTGAGTCCAATTTATTTCATTTTTATGTTGAGAACTTTCACAATAAAAAATAAAAAAAAGTACAACTTGATTGAAATGCTAGAATGTATAGACACACAATGCTAAAATGTGTTTTCCATTACTAGAAAAGTAAAAACATCTTTAACCTGGCTGGTTTAAAATCAGTTAAGAAATTGAAATATCAAAAGTATTACAATAGAGTTAATGATAAATCAATATACAAACGTTTTGTACCAACCTATTGTCCCCCTATTACAGGAGCCACTAATGTAGCAGACAACAGTCCTAGTTTAGCTAGTCCATCTGAACCTGTCTCAGACAGATCTGAATATTTTGTACCAACCTATTGTCCCCCTATTACAGGAGCTACTAATGTAGCAGACAACAGTCCTAGTTTAGCTAGTCCATCTGAACCTGTCTCAGACAGATCTGAATATTTTGTACCAACCTATTGTCCCCCTATTGCAGGAGCCACTAATGTAGCAGACAACAGTCCTAGTTTAGCTAGTCCATCTGAACCTGTCTCAGACAGATCTGAATATTTTGTACCAATCTATTGTCCCCCTATTACAGGAGCCACTAATGTAGCAGACAACAGTCCTAGTTTAGCAAGTCCATCTGAACCTGTCTCAGACAGATCTGAATATTTTGTACCAACCTATTGTCCCCCTATTACAGGAGCCACTAATGTAGCAGACAACAGTCCTAGTTTAGCAAGTCCATCTGAACCTGTCTCAGACAGATCTGAACGAAGTGTTTACAAGTTTCCTGCTGTCAAGTTCCTCACAAGACCAGATTTTTTCCCCATGCTCCAAGTTAACGAGGTACATTTTAAGATATCAATGTTTTATTTAGATGTTAGCCTGATAAGTATTTGAAATTTCTTCCTGTTTTTGGCCTTTATTCAAACATTTTCAGTCATTTTGAGAAAATGAATGCTGACAAGAATTTATGTAAATAAGAATGTATATTTTTTAGAATGCAATGGTTGAATATAACCGAACCAGCAAACTGAAACATATGATTACAAAAATAAGAAGAGATCCACAGACATTTGAAAGGTGAGGAAAATATTGTACATACCATGATAGAAGTAAAGGGGGATATTTGTTATCAAGTCAGGCTATGTTGTTTCATTCAGTATTTAAAGAAGACTATTTATGTCTCTTACCTGTATTAAATTTATTACTGTTATTTACATCACCGCAGATAATTGATTGCATTTGTAAACTTGTGTTTTTGTCTTAGACTGATGTTTTTGTGTTAGACTGATGTTTTTGTGTTAGACTGATGTTTTTGTGTTAGACTGATGTTTTTGTGTTAGACTGATGTTTTTGTGTGTATTTATCTTCAGGTATCAGCACAACAGAGATTTGGTTGCTTTTGTCAACTTGTTCTGTGACACGTCAAAAGAGTTGCCCAGGAGATGGGAGATGAAATATGATAAAACTGGAAAGGTCAGTTTGAATGCTAATATTTTGTGTCACTTTCTCTGGTTATCACTTGAAAGGAATGAAGACTTCCAGTGCCGGGCATTGCCACGACCCCCTCAATGTTACCTGGGGTACGTTGCATCCTTAGCTTGTTAACGTGGGCAGACAGACTCTGTGCATTGAATCTGAAGATAGTTTAGAAAACTACCTTGACTACCTAGTTGTTAGACCACCTACAGTTGTACTAAAGGCAGAAACAGAGCAGGGATAAGAATTTCTAGTTGTCTTTCATCTATTAGGTATGGACTGGGTAAGTGGCAGTCCATACCAATGATTCTTACCTGGGCCAGTTTTAGCAATTGGGGGGCCCTATGTGGCTTAGTATGCGAAACGGATTGCGTGGGGCCTAGTTTGGGTAAGGATAAGGAATTAATAAAGATAATAAGTGAAAATTAAGATAGGCGGGGCCCACTGCGGCCGCATAGGTTGCAGTGGCCTAAGACCGGCCCTGGTTCTTACATGCTGTCTGAGGAACTGTTCATGGACAACCGTTTCATCCCAGCCACTTTATTTATTTAGCAAGTTAGTCAAACTGTATACATGACTTTAGAGGGCCTCTCTGTTAAACCTTGTGGCCCAGGAGGTATTCATTTTAAGGGATATCTCTGCAGTAGCAGCCCTATGGATTGAGAGTGACCTGCCTGGTCAATTGTAGGGGAAGTAAAGGGGGGGGACATAAACAAGAAAAGACATTCCCATTGTGCAGAGAGAGGTTCAGTACTACTAAGGGTGGCTAGATGACCATGTAAAGGGTGGGGACAGAAACAGAGAGAGGTTCAGTACTACTAAGGGAGGCTAGATGACCATGTAAAGGGTGGGGACAGAAACAGAGAGAGGTTCAGTACTACTAAGGGAGGCTAGATGACCATGTAAAGGGTGGGGACAGAAACAGAGAGAGGTTCAGTACTACTAAGGGAGGCTAGATGACCATGTAAAGGGTGAGGACAGAAACAGAGAGAGGTTTCAGTACTACTAAGGGTGGCTAGATGACCATTTTTCTTATGGGCTTATATAAGTCCATAAAATCAAAATTGTTCAATTTCTTGGTGCAAATAACTTTAATTATATTTGATAACAGTGCATACAATTCATGTCCAATGATTAATTGGCATGGACACCCCCCCCCCGGCCCCCCTCTATAATTAGAAATCAAAATGATTTCTTAAGTAATCTTATCAAAAGACTTGTATCATTGAATAGTTTAACTTCAATAGTCTATTGACTTGCCAGGCTTTCTTCATTGATCACGTACTGCGTACAACCACTTTCATGGATCCCCGCCTTCCCACTGACGTTCCCCTGATTGATCCTCATTTCCTTCAGACACCTCCCCCTAGGGTAAGTCATTTGAGAATAATTAGAAATAACTACTAGTACAGGCTTGTTGTTTACATCATAAAATATTGACCAATAACAAGGTCATGAGATGCCATCTCAACTTGTATCTTATTTCTCTATTTACAGCCACCGCCGCCCCCTCCTGCCATACCAACTGGTAATTATCAAGATAATTTAATTAATTAGTTATCAATTAATCAAGAATAAAAAATCTTCAATGAAGCTAATGAGTTTCATTACTTTAGAAAATACCTGAACTAGCATAGTGGGCTTTGCTCACATGCAATCAATAGTAAACACATTGTTTAGAATGCATAAAACCATGACATTTTTTTTTGCCCTCCAAAGATATAAGGACTAACCCTAATCTTCCCCCAGCCTACAATGAAAAGGTTGTACTCTTTCTGCGTCAACCTAACGTTGATGAGACCTTGAGGGAAAGATGTCCACAATATGCTTCCAGCTCCAGTCTGCGTGAGAAAGTCAACAAGGTGGCCGCCCGAGGGGTTGAGATGCTGGAACGATTCTCTAACGACATAGATCTGACACTTTTGTTAAGGTGTGTTCTCTAATGACATAGATCTGACACTTTTGTTAAGGTGTGTTCTCTAATGACATAGATCTGACACTTTTGTTAAGGTGTGTTCTCGAATGACATAGATCTGACACTTTTGTTAAGGTGTGTTCTCTAATGACATAGATCTGACACTTTTGTTAAGGTGTGTTCTCTAATGACAGATCTGACACTTTTGTTAAGGTGTGTTCTCTAAAGACATAGATCTGACACTTTTGTTAAGGTGTGTTCTCTAATGACATAGATCTGACACTTTTGTTAACGTGTGTTCTCTAAAGACATAGATCTGACACTCTTGTTAAGGTGTGTTCTCTAATGACATAGACCTGACACTTTTGTTAAGGTGTGTTCTCTAATGACATAGATCCGACACTTTTGTTAAGGTGTGTTCTCTAATGACATAGATCTGACACTTTTGTTAAGGTGTGTTCTCTAATGACATAGATCTGACACTTTTGTTAAGGTGTGTTCTCTAATGACAGATCTGACACTTTTGTTAAGGTGTGTTCTCTAAAGACATAGATCTGACACTTTTGTTAAGGTGTGTTCTCTAATGACATAGATCTGACACTTTTGTTAACTTATAATTAAATAATGACTTTAGAAATGGATTTTAAGCAGCTTAAGATTATTTCTTATAATATGTTTTGTTTTCCATACCAGCTTGTTTGAAAATGAGATTATGACGTATGTGCCGATAGCCAACAGAATAGAAGCAGTTAATCCTATGTCACCACAAGGCTCTCCTGGTAGGGTTGATTGTTGATTTGTGTGTACATTGCTGTCAGTGTGTCAAATAATTGATAGTTGATGAGTGTACATAGAAATCAGTCTTTCAAATAATTGATATTTGACGTGTGTACATGGAAATCAGTCTGTCAAATAAATAATTGATAGTTGACGTGTATACATGGAAATCAGTCTGTCAAAAATTGATAGTTTATATGTGTGAACATACAATTGCTGTGGTTAAAATTTATTGATTTTTAATGGCCCATTTAGAATTGAACTATTGATTAAAATGAACCAGTGAATTTCAAACTGTAATCTGCATTGTATCTCTGACCCATGATGTAGATATAGGACACATGTTCCCACAGCTTACAGTATTTTAGAGAGGGAATTGGTTCATTATTAAATGGATGATCAGATACAAAGGGGGATTTGACCTAATTTAGCTGACATATCATTTTCTTTCATGACTTGCTTCAAAATGATCTGCCATTAAATGAAAGCCTTTTGTTGAAGCAAGTTCTCAATTAGATGCACATTTAAAAGATGTGGCTATTTTAGGATAATTTCACCTTTAACACTTGTGTCAAACCTTGTATAGGTAAGATATAAATATTTGTTCCCCCAGTTCCTCGTGTTCCAGGCAGAGTTCCAGCTCCTTACAAGAGAGACTTCCAGGCCAAGTTGAGGAGTTTCTACAGAAAAATAGAGTCCAAAGGTTACGGACAGGGTCCAGGGAAATTAAAGTAAGCTCAGTTGTTGCCTGATAGATGGATTAAAATCTTTAAATTAAATGTTTATCAAATAAGAAATGGTTAAAAATGAATAAAATAATATATTTGGTGAAGACTGATATAATCTATTATTTGAGAATATTTCAATGACATCTGGAGAGTTTTACACCCCATAGCTGAGTCAGAAAAATTATATTTTTGTAATTTTCTTATTGGCAGATTGACTGTAAGAAGGGACCATGTCCTGGAAGATGCATTTAATAAAATTATGTCAACACCAAAGAAAGAGCTCCAGAAAAACAAGCTGTACATAACTTTTGCTGGAGAAGAAGGGTGCGTGCCGCCTAATGTTTATTAACCCTTTACCTTCACAGAAATTCAAACCTTAGCCCCAAAACTTTGACAGGATCCTTGATTAGTCTGGGCCCCAATGGGGAGTTCAATCTTGGAGTAGGTGACAAAGTCAATAGGAAATCATCTCAAACACTGGCCAAGAGAGGATACATTTCAGTTACTGTATCATCAAATTTAATGTTAAATCATGGGCAGGGAGAGATTTAAGCTGCATCACCCTCAACAATCAGCTTTATTTATAAACTGTACAACTGTTGATACAACACAATCTTTGGAGCTTCAAAATTACTGTTTTATTTTACTGCACTGAAATTTAAAAAAAATTGTTTACACTTTTTTAAAATAAAGAGATTTACTTGTATTTTATTCTCTTTCAGCCTTGATTATGGGGGGCCGTCTCGAGAATTTTTCTTTCTGTTGTCTCGTGAACTGTTCAACCCTTACTACGGCCTGTTTGAGTACTCGGCCAATGACACCTACACTGTTCAAGTCAGCCCCTTGTCAACTTTTGTAGAAAATGCTCATGAATGGTACACACCATAAATAGAATTAAACCTTTATGTTATTGTAATATGAATGGGGGGTGGGGTGGTGCTCATGCTGTATCAAGTTCATGTATATTTGAACAAGAAATGGTTAGGCTTGAACAAAAATGTTCTGCATTTCTCAAGCCTAAACACATCTTCTTCCACAATTAATTTAAATTGATGGTTTTTAAAAAACTTGGAAATTTTGTCCGTTCCTGCGAATCATTAAGCTTTAAACAAACATTTAAAAAAACATGATAAATTAAAATTGTTTTTAAAATATACACCAATTTTTTTTTGCTATTAACTTAAAACTTCAAAAATAAGTAAATTTATAAAAATTTTCTATATACTCTTTATATCTCAGAGCTGTAAAGAAATATTTTCCATTAAAAAAATAATATATCGTTTTGTTCCATGTGTTTTTAATTTACTTCTGAAACATATTGTCCATCTCTTTCAGGTTTCGATTTTCCGGTCGTGTCCTTGGACTTGCGCTTGTTCACCAGTATCTCCTTGATGCCTTCTTCACTCGGCCATTTTATAAAGCCCTGCTCAGAGTGTATGCATATATTTTTTAATCGATCTCATACTTTCTCCTCTTTATTTGATGCTTTTTAACCAAAAAAATAACTTGTTGTAATGAAAGTTTTATGTACTCAAACATTGCCCTGTATAATAAACTCATCTTAGTGTCTCATGACATTTTTCACATCTTAACTCTTGAGTAATTTGTATCATCCTTTCAAGAGTTACTTATTTCATCCCAGCAGCCCCCTTTCCCTTGAGGACGTGGAGTCTCTTGACATGGAGTTTCACCAAAGTTTGTTGTGGATCAAAGACAATGACATCAGTGAAGTAGAACTAGATCTCACGTTTTCTGTCAGTGAAGAAGTCTTTGGCCAGGTATTTCGAAGCAAAAGTTAATTTTCTCTTGTGTCACCCATTTTAAATGATCTGCTTTCGACTTCTATCGTAAAACACTTCAGTATATTAAAAAAATTTCTTATTACAAAACCAAACAAGTGGATTTGGTATCAGACCTGCCAACCTGCCAAGAAAAAAAATCTGTAGAGGGGTCCACACGCGGCACCACACGGCGCTGGTTTAAGGACTACTTACTAAATAAATATAAAGTAATAAGTTAAATCCATTATCTTTTAATTTAAGTGTCTACAGAACACCACAGAATACTGGAAATGTTTACATTGCATTCAGATACATGAGAGAATAACCATGTTTTTCACATATGAACAGAGGCTGCATAGAGTTCAGCTTTCCAGCATTTCACTAGTGGCCTTTTTGAACTTGAACAGTTCTTTCGTCAAAGGAAGTTAGCTTTGCTTTTAGATAAATATTAGTTTTTAGTTAGAAACTTTAGAAAGAGTATCATTCATCTGAATTAACCGAATTAATGATTGCCCTTGTTTCATTGTAATTTTTCTGGAAACAATTCTTTGACTCTGGTATTAAAAAGATAGGTATTAGAAAAATCTTTATTTCTTCCAAAAAGTAGGATGGTAAATAAAACTTTCCATCTCATATCTGAATTTCCTATTCCTTCAACAATAACAAAGTAATTGTTAACAGATGTAGATTCACTACTTTTAATTTACTAATCAGCAGTTGTAATTTTTGCATTAAACTATTTTTATTGTTATTGAACCCACCACTTTCAAAAGATAATTAGGTCTGGCACAGATTGCAAATGTTTCGCCACGGCCACAGGCGAGTGTTTTTCCAAATACTGATACTGTTTCCAAAACCAATGTCCGAATGACGTCTTTTCTTTATTTGTTTAGTTAGACTAGTCTTAGTACTAGTGCTAACACTCTGAAGCTCAGTCACTGGAAAACCGTTTTCAGCAGCTTTCCTTAAAAATGTATCCTTTTTTTTTGAAAGTCACAGAACAGCTGAATTTAAAAAAAATTTTATTACGCTGGTAAAAGGAACAATGTACGATCGGATGGCCAACGAAGAAATAGTTAGAGATCGCGGTTCGCTTCGATAATGGAAGTACAGGAAAAAACCTAGGAAGTGGCATTTTCATTTTCGAAATACATCACCGCCATTATTAGTATTAGCTTTTTCTTTTTATAATTTTTTTGCATTCGGATTTTTGAAGGGTGAATTATTTTTTTTTGGAAAATCAGAAGATTAAGGGTCTTATCGGAATTTCGTAAGCATGGGTAAAAAATCCGTATAATTCCGATGAAATTGGGAGGGTTGGCAGGCCTGTGGTATGAATATCCAGATTTAGCACTCATAGAAATTGGCTTATCACATTTTTGTCAAACTAAATGAACTGGGTTCATTTTTTTTAAAGAAAAGAATTTCCAGACATATTGTGCCATTCGCAATTCTAAATACGTCAGGTTTGCAATTTCCTTGTTTCATTTGAAAAAAATTCAAATTCATTTTTGACAAATTGAGCTTTGCTAAAATTGAGGGGAATTTTTAAAGATTCTTTTGCACCCTATGTTTTCAAAAATTTGTAACACCAAAAAAACAGTTTTACTACACAACATCACATCAACATTATGTGGGATTTTTTTTTAATGTCCCATTGTGGATCCCTACTACATTTTCCGTGTACCATCCTAAAAAAATTCTAAACAGATGTTATGCCAAGTGAACTGCATTTAAAGATTTCTGTCATAAGGTTATAATGCACTAGTGATATTAAATTGATTGTTGATATGGACAGGAAACTATTGCATCTCTTTATGTTTTGTTATTCCCACCACATCGTTAGGTGACTGAACGGGAGCTCAAGCCCAATGGTAAAAATATCATTGTGACGGAGAGAAACAAGAAAGAATACATTGAAAAAATGGTGAAATGGAGGCTTGAGAGAGGAGTTACAGAACAAACTGAGAGTTTGATTAGAGGATTTCATGAGGTATGTCAGGCCTTCCATTACAGAAAAAACAGAGAGTTTAATTAGAGGATTTCATGAGGTACTTCAGGCCTGCCATTATAAGACAAACTGAGAGTTTAATTAGAGGATTTCATGAGGTACGTCAGGCCTGCCATTATAGGACAAACAGAGAGTTTAATTAGAGGATTTCATGAGGTACGTCAGGCCTGCCATTATAGGACAAACTGAGAGTTTAATTAGAGGATTTCATGAGGTACGTCAGGCCTTCCATTACAGAAGAAAGTGAGAGTTTAATTAGAGGATCTCATGATGTATGTCAGGCCTTCCATTACATGATCTTCTTTTTCAAATATCCATTTGTTGTTAGTCATGAGATTTGATGTGAAACAAAATCTTGTAAGATCACATGTTTTTCTTAACAGATTTTTTTGTAACGGATCAATTTGAAATTTGTTTACTCATAGGTGCTGGATGCCCGTCTGGTATCAGTTTTTGATGCACGTGAGCTGGAGCTGGTGATTGCTGGCACCGTGGAGATAGACATTGGTGACTGGCGGAGGAATACAGACTACAGATCAGGTCATCATTAAATTAGAAACTATAGGAGAACAAAAAGAATATAAAAGGCCTTTTAAGTTTGTAAATAATTTAGTCTAGTGCTATCATCTGAGAGTAGCTGTAAACAATTTTGTATATAAAATAAAATATTCCTTACCTTTTGGAGGAAATAGAGCATTTTGTGGTTGTCTCTTCCAGGTTACCACGACCAACATCCTGTGATCCAGTGGTTCTGGGAAGCAATTGAGAAATTTGACAACGAACGCCAGCTCAGACTCTTGCAGGTATTTCATTTCTTTTATTTTTTCTGGGCTCATTTGAACTAGCCACAGGTTAGAAGAGATGAAAACCTTTTTGTCTAGACAGCCGGATATAATAGTACTGAGTAATCATGAGCACATCGTTATGTTGGCACCCACATCAAACTGAAATGATAATCTTTAGTCATTCTGTCATTGATCCTAAAGTGATATTGTGGAGAATGGAAGTGTTGACTGTGGCATAGTCAGAATGAAGCTTATACAAAGTGAAGGTAGAAGGGAGCCGTCACATCATGACATAAAGACTGACATTGACTGTATAGGTAGAAGGGAGCCGTCACATCATGACATAAAGACTGACATTGACTGTATAGGTAGAAGGGAGCCGTCACATCATGACATAAAGACTGACAATGACTGTATAGGTAGAAGAGAGCCGTCACATCATGACATAAAGACTGACATTGACTGTATAGGTAGAAGGGAGCCGTCACATCATGACATAAAGACTGACAATGACTGTATAGGTAGAAGAGAGCCGTCACATCATGACATAAAGACTGACATTGACTGTATAGGTAGAAGGGAGCCGTCACATCATGACATAAAGACTGACAATGACTGTATAGGTAGAAGAGAGCCGTCACATCATGACATAAAGACTGACATTGACTGTATAGGTAGAAGAGAGCCGTCACATCATGACATAAAGACTGACATTGACTGTATAGGTAGAAGGGAGCCGTCACATCATGACATAAAGACTGACATTGACTGTATAGGTAGAAGGGAGCCGTCACATCATGACATAAAGACTGACATTGACTGTATAGGTAGAAGAGAGCCGTCACATCATGACATAAAGACTGACATTGACTGTATAGGTAGAAGAGAGCCGTCACATCATGACATAAAGACTGACATTGACTGTATAGGTAGAAGGGAGCCGTCACATCATGACATAAAGACTGACATTGACTGTATAGGTAGAAGAGAGCCGTCACATCATGACATAAAGACTGACATTGACTGTATAGGTAGAAGAGAGCCGTCACATCATGACATAAAGACTGACAATGACTGTATAGGTAGAAGGGAGCCGTCACATCATGACATAAAGACTGACATTGACTGTATAGGTAGAAGAGAGCCGTCACATCATGACATAAAGACTGACAATGACTGTATAGGTAGAAGGGAGCCGTCACATCATGACATAAAGACTGACAATGACTATAGGTAGAAGGGAGCCATCACATGACATAAAGACTGACAATGACTGTATAGGTAGAAGGGAGCCGTCACATGACATAAAGACTGACAATGACTGTATAGGTAAAAGGGAGCCATCACATGACATAAGGACTGACAATGACTATAGTTAAAAGGGAGCCGTCACATCATGACATAAAGACTGACAATGACTGTATAGGTAGAAGGGAGCTGTCACATCATGACATAAAGACTGACAATGACTATAGGTAGAAGGGAGCCGTCACATGACATATAGACTGACAATGACTGTATAGTTAGAAGGGAGATGTCACATCATGACATAAAGACTGACAATGACTGTATAGGTAGAAGGGAGCCGTCACATCATGACATAAAGACTGACAATGACTATAGGTAGAAGGGAGCCGTCACATCATGACATAAAGACTGACAATGACTATAGGTAGAAGGGAGCCGTCACATGACATAAAGACTGACAATGACTGTATAGTTAGAAGGGAGCTGTCACATGACATAAAGACTGACAATGACTGTATAGGTAGAAGGGAGCCGTCACAAGACATAAAGACTGACAATGACTGTATAGTTAGAAGGGAGCCGTCACATCATGACATAAAGACTGACAATGACTGTATAGGTAGAAGGGAGCCGTCACATCATGACATAAAGACTGACAATGACTGTATAGGTAGAAGGGAGCCATCACATGACATAAAGACTGACAATGACTGTATAGGTAGAAGGGAGCCGTCACATCATGACATAAAGACTGACAATGACTATAGGTAGAAGGGAGCCGTCACATGACATAAAGACTGACAATGACTGTATAGTTAGAAGGGAGCTGTCACATGACATAAGGACTGACAATCACCATAGGTAGAAGGGAGCCGTCACATGACATAAAGACTGACAATGACTGTATAGGTAGAAGGGAGCCGTCACAAGACATAAAGACTGACAATGACTGTATAGTTAGAAGGGAGCCGTCACATCATGACATAAAGACTGACAATGACTGTATAGGTAGAAGGGAGCCATCACATGACATAAAGACTGACAATGACTGTATAGTTAGAAGGGAGCCGTCACATCATGACATAAAGACTGACAATGACTGTATAGGTAGAAGGGAGCCGTCACATCATGACATAAAGACTGACAATGACTGTATAGGTAGAAGGGAGCCGTCACATGACATAAAGACTGACAATGACTGTATAGTTAGAAGGGAGCCGTCACATCATGACATAAAGACTGACAATGACTGTATAGTTAGAAGGGAGCTGTCACATCATTACATAAAGACTGACAATGACTGTATAGGTAGAAGGGAGCCGTCACATCATGACATAAAGACTGACAATGACTGTATAGGTAGAAGGGAGCCGTCACATCATGACATAAAGTCTGACAATGACTGTATAGGTAGAAGGAAGCCGTCACATCATGACATAAAGACTGACAATGACTGTATAGTTAGAAGGGAGCCGTCATATCATGACATAAAGACTGACAATGACCACAGGTAGAAGGGAGCCGTCACATGACATAAAGACTGACAATGACTATAGGTAGAAGGGAGCCATCACATGACATAAAGACTGACAATGACTGTATAGTTAGAAGGGAGCCGTCACATCATGACATAAAGACTGACAATGACTGTATAGTTAGAAGGGAGCCGTCACATGACATAAAGACTGACAATGACTATAGGTAGAAGGGAGCCCTCACATGACATAAAGACTGACAATGACTGTATAGTTAGAAGGGAGCCGTCACATCATGACATAAAGACTGACAATGACTGTATAGGTAGATGGGAGCTGTCACATCATGACATAAAGACTGACAATGACTGTATAGGTAGAAGGGAGCCGTCACATCATGACATAAAGACTGACAATGACTATAGGTAGAAGGGAGCCGTCACATCATGACATAAAGACTGACAATGACTATAGGTAGAAGGGAGCCGTCACATGACATAAAGACTGACAATGACTGTATAGTTAGAAGGGAGCCGTCACATGACATAAGGACTGACAATCACCATAGGTAGAAGGGAGCCGTCACATGACATAAAGACTGACAATGACTATAGGTAGAAGGGAGCCGTCACATGACATAAAGACTGACAATGACTATATAGTTAGAAGGGAGCCGTCACATCATGACATAAAGACTGACAATGACTGTATAGTTAGAAGGGAGCCGTCACATGACATAAAGACTGACAATGACTGTATAGGTAGAAGGGAGCCATCACATGACATAAAGACTGACAATGACTGTATAGTTAGAAGGGAGCCATCACATGACATAAAGACTGACAATGACTGTATAGGTAGAAGGGAGCCATCACATGACATAAAGACTGACAATGACTGTATAGTTAGAAGGGAGCCGTCACATGACATAAAGACTGACAATGACTGTATAGGTAGAAGGGAGCCATCACATGACATAAAGACTGACAATGGCTATAGGTAGAAGGGAGCCGTCACATGACATAAAGACTGACTGACAATGACTGTATAGGTAGAAGGGAGCTGTCAAGAATAGTTTAAGAACTTGTAAAATAATGACCTTTAATTGGAACTGTGGCAGTGGTAGGCGATAGCTGGTAAGAACTGAGCTAAAAAAATGAAGCTCTGAAAAATGAACAAATGTCTAATCTTGTTCCCAGTTTGTAACCGGCTCATCAAGTATTCCATATGAAGGGTTCTCAGCTCTGAGGGGCAGTAACGGGCCTCGCAAGTTTTGTATTGAGAAATGGGGAAAAGTCACAAGTCTTCCAAGGTAAGTCAAAATAAGTAAATTGTAAAAAATCTTTTTTTAAAAAGGACACGCTTTTATTTACAAACATTTACAGACTGATACGCGCTGATCTCCCCTGCCCTTGATGTAAACACGTGAATTTGCGAGGGCTGGAGTGAAACCAGTGAGCCGTGGAGGTCAACTTTAGCAGACGACTATACATTCTAAATAGTGATAAATAGAGATAAACTAAAAATTGATTAATTTAATTACGGTACATTCGATCGATCTGAAATTTTGATACAATGCATTGTCATCCAAGATCTATCTGTGGTAAAATTTTGAGATCTCTAGGACCACCAGAAGTGGTTTAATTTTACGTTTCAAGATTTGAAGGAAGGATGGATGGATACAACATACAAACAGTGTGACTTAAATAAAAGCGTGTAAAAAAGGAATGATTAATTAAGCGTGTGCACTTTCTGTATGCCAGCTTCCTAGCATTGTACAAAGGAACAATTGTATTAGATACCCTGAGTTCCTCCTTATATTCTTAGCTGTCACGTGTCAGATTTATTTTGTACAGGATTGGGTTGTACATTGTGACAAAGGAATGATTGAGTTAAACCAAATTAGTCTCTTATAAATAATCCCTAACAAGTTAATTTATGACTTTAGTTTAAGTAGTTAGTCATTTATCTGATTCTTGTTTATGTTCAGCAAACCTATTACATGTAGTAAGAGATGGACAGCCAGAGTTTTAACAGAAACTAAAAAGTAAATTATTTCCAAACATAAAACTTTTTCTTTTTTATTTCCTCTCCAGCTGATTTTCTCTGTAATAATTGATTATCTCACTATAACTATAAGATCCATTGTAATGACCAAATATGATGAGTAAACCAATGTCTGAATTTCCTCTAATTATTTTGTTATCAGGGCTCACACCTGCTTTAACAGACTTGATCTGCCACCCTACACATCATTTGAAATGCTCTTTGAGAAGCTGGTCATGGCAGTAGAAGAGACCAGTACATTCGGCATTGATTAGCACAATCAAGATCTAGCAAAGGAAATTAGTTTTATACAATGTCATATTTGCTTGAACTGAAAAATCTTGCCTGCTCAATTTGAAGTGGGGGCATAGTCATTGTTAAAATATTTCTTTTGCTACGCTATTGTACAAATATAAATTAAAAACCTCTATTCTTTGTTTGAAACCTGTTAATTCAGATATTAAAACAAGCAGAATGTGATTAGTCCTTTTGTCGACCAAAGCAAACAGTGAAGTAGCTATAATAAGTACACTTTACTTGTACAGACATGCAGATGGAACATAATTAAATATGGAAGTGTTTCATAGGACAGAGAAGTAGCTATAATAAGTACACTTTACTTGTACAGACATGCAGATGGAACATAATTAAATATGGAAGTGTTTCATAGGACAGAGAAGTAGCTATAATAAGTACACTTTACTTGTACAGACATGCAGATGGAACATAATTAAATATGGAAGTGTTTCATAGGGAAATTCTTTGATTTCTTGGATCACTTCCTGATTTCAATATGAATTGTACAGTAGTGTAAGCTGCAGTTAGTGAAATAACTGTCTTAAACTACCATAGAGCTCTACTGATAAGAAAATACATGTAAGTTAATTCAGTAAAACTGTCAGAACCAATGTAAGCTTGAAAGTATTTTACACTTGCAATAAATACAAATTGTTCATTGATTGATTAAATTATGACTGGAGTAAATAATGTATATAATATAATAATTTTTTTGTTGTTGCTTATGATCAGTGACCAAATTATATTCTGGTGAAACTGATCTGGAATATCGAGGTTAACACTAACCCTCTCATTATAACAAAGCTAACATTGTTGACCCAAATAATTTTGGAAGAAAATAAATTTATATTTTTCAATTTTCTTATCTTAAAATGTATTGTAGATTTCTTATTCTAAAACTAGTAGGAGAATATTTTTAGAATAAAAATAGAAATGGAGAATAGTTTAAATCAACATATGATTATTTATTTTAAGTTCATTCTTAGACACTTGGTTCTAAAAATGCTTTAAAAATAATGTTTCTAAAGACTTTCAATTCTCTCTTGAATTCAATGTATCGAAGGATGTCATTTTAAAAGTTACCAATGAGAAGCAGCGCAGTTGCAGTTGTTTGCTTTTTCATGTAAATACCTTCCTGCCTTTTTCATCACCAAAAAAATAATATTTGGATTAATTGCATTTAAAAATTGTGATATGACATTTAATTGAATCAGTAGTTATGAATAGAAATTGGTTTAAATAAGGTGTAAATAAAATTGAACCTTGGAATAATGGCATCAAAAGATTTTGTAAAGCTGCAGCATAGATGCTCACTTTGGATGTAAAGTATGTTAATTAATTTTTTTTTGTATAAAGACTGTAAATGACTGACATATGGCTTATTAGTTATGTAAATAAGATGCATTTAAGATTAAATAATGTAAATGTGTGTGATAAAGGGGGTTAATTATTCTCTATTCATGAAGTAATACTAACTTGGAGTATAGGAAGACAGTAGATACAATGATAATGAGCATTTAACAGTTGTCAGAAGATCTTAGCAACCTCAATTCACATGACAAAAGGGCAAACAAACCATCTTTTCCTCACAAGTCTGCAAGTATTTTCACTAACTTCAATTATAATAGGTGCTTGCTAGTGTCACTGAATGCATCTCTTGTGGTTGGCTGCTCTAAGCTACTTCTATGTGACATTTCTAGCTTGGCTGTTGGAAATAGTAACTATTGATCCATGTTCACTGGAGATAGAACCAAGAAATTAGTTGGCTGTAGCTTTTTATATTAAATACTGATGACTATGGAATCAAAGGTCTACATGTTTACTAACTCCCGCCCAAACCCACAATGTAATGGTGGCAGTCTTTATTGACAAATTGTCCAACAGTTATCATGCATTTTTTTGATAATGGATTTCCTTAAATTTTAAAAATCAGTAATGTCCTCTCAACAAATCCAGTCATAACTTAGTTGGCTGTAGCTTTTTATATTAAATGTTGACCACAGCAAACCAAACACACAAGTTTTGTTTCCTTAAAGTTTAAATCAATGATCTACAATTTCATCTGACAACTATGAAGTTTGAATGAACATTTAGAGCTAAAGTTTACTTCTTTTTGTTTATTGACACATTGCTGATACATTGGTTGTTAAATTATAAGAGTCGACTGATATGTTTTTGATCATCCTTTATATGGTATTTATTATTAGAAAGTAGATCCAAACACATCACTAAAGTTGTTAAGAGCGAGAAGGCAATCATTTTGTAAGTGTCATTAAAATGTAATCTTTATAAATTTTGAGTTATTTTTAACTGTAATCTGAGATTTAGGTGAAGCTGTTGAAATGATAATGTCAAACTCTACATGAACCAAGAGTTGTGAGTGGTTGAATGCATCTATTTATAAACCAAAAGTTAGTGTTGGTATAGAGTTCCTATAGAGTGCCCATAAACATTTTGTTCATATTACTGCTAATATTTTTTTAATTTTAAATTTTTTGGTAGTTTTCAAGCGTTTCCATTAATACAAAATATTATTTATAAAAAAACTTATATGTAACAAATGCTAACATAAACCGTGTCGTGGTTTTTCAAATTACTCAACTCAGCATATATTATATCTAAATGCCAGTTGCCGCGCTTTCCCCACCATGTGTAGCTTATATTATTTTAACTTAATTAATTGATTTTGACTATGTGCAACAAGTCTCATTTTTTGAATTATGTAGTATGATAATATATATGACTGTGCTTAACATAGATGTACATATAAGTAAGTTGTATCTGTCCTCTAAACATTGAATGAACAAGCTAACTAACTAAATCTAGAAATGTTGATAAATATCTCAATTTTAAAAAAGTAAGTGATTAGGAAATTTTACAAACTCTTGTATTGGGGTTGAGTTTAATTTTGTTATTTAAGGAAATATAATGAAATGGCTTCCATTTGTTTAAGCCTTTTTTTGTGTACAAAATTGCGCTTAGAAAATGAGTACAGGGTATCACTTATGAAATTTGGGGACCACTGCTTGATTGATATACAAACATATAAAACAGTTTGAGTAAGATAGACAGACCTTTCAATTGCAACTAATTTTTTGTTTACATTGATATCAAAGCATATGCTTTGTAACAACATTTTTTGAAGGCCTGCATAACTTGTAGCTGTTTGTAAATTTGAAATCTTTGTTTTTGTATGAATATTTTAATTACTAATTATATTTATCATCTCTAAATTGTAAATGAGCTCAGCTGATACTGTACTTTGGTGAGTTTAAATTATACACAGGAACTACAAATTGAGGTAACATTAAGAAATAGTTTTTTTTGTTTTTTTAAACTTAATGTCATTGGTCTAATAGATAAATTTTCAAGAGTTGCTTTTCAAGCAGTTTCAGAGAAAATAGTTTTCTATGTCTCAGTTGGACATGTATTAGACATGCCTGAAACTAATTAATGCAGTATTTTAATTCACAAGATATATTTGAAATTATCAAATGATACAACATTGTGCCATTCATTTCATTGTTTTTTAAAGTTTTACAAACACGTTTATTTTATATTAAGATTCATTATCTAATTGTTTGGAACTATAATTGTACTACCTTTATCTCATTGAAGTGGCAGAAGATGAAGAAAAAAAATGAATTAAAAGCAATTGGATTAAGTTCTTAAGTTCATGGAGGATTAAAAATTTGACCTAATTCTTTCCTCAAAATGTCTTGCTCTGAATGAAGTTGTTTATATAAATGCTAATCTCTAAAGTAAAATATTCAATCATTTTGAACTATTATGTTACACCTTGCATTTTTTATAAGAAGAGTTATCGCAGTGTTCAAATGTATTATTGACCTTGAACTTGCCCAGAAGTCAATGTGACTATTTATTTTTGAAATACTGGGTAATTATTTTAGCTTAGCTTAACATTCCATTTATTTATTTCACCATTTAATTCATAAAACTTTATAATATTAAATGCTCAAAAAATATGTGAGATTGGCTCATTGGGAGAATTATAACAAAACCCCAATATGCATTTTGATTTTTGGTTGGTGTTTTTTTGAATATACATTTTCATGACTAGCATTGGCGAGGCACATTTAAACTCAAATTGGTTGTTATTTTTAATATATTTTGTGTGTTAGTTTTAATACTAAGAAAATGATAAACATATTTTGTTGAAAGTTGTCTCCTCCAAAGGTTTTTTCATGAGGATAATTTTTTTTTAAATTTTACATTTACTAACATTGTGATGTAAAAAATTGCTGATCAGTACTATATTCATTGAACTAATACTATATTCATTGAACTAATACTATATTCATTGAACTAATACTATATTCATTGAACTAATACTATATTCATTGAACTAATACTATATTCATTGAACTAATACTATATTCATTGAACTAATACTATATTCATTGAACTAATACTATATTCATTGAACTAATACTATATTCATTGAACTAATAATGCACCTTCAATTGAATTTAAAAAGTGTGGGGTAAAGTCTGTGTATGAATTCTTATCAAGAAAAACTATTTCCCATACACATGTGATCAAAGAATGGAGTCATTAACACTGCTGGTCTCATATCTTGTTGTTAAATCTAACCCAAATAATTACATAACTCTACAGCTGAATTGTATTTTTTGAAGAGCCGTTAAGATAAATTTATGTAAAATATTCTTTGATTTAGATAAGCTATATTTTTGTATTAATGCTTGTCATGACACTTTCTCAGTGGACAATTCTGTAAGTGGCATTGTTGATATTGTAAGCATGCGTTGATAATGTTAATAAGAGTACTCATTTATTGGCCAAAAATTATGATAATTTACATGAACGTTTTTTTTTCATGTTCAGTCATACTGTCGCTAAGAAGAACATATTGTTTGACTTATATTGTAAAATAACTGTATGTGTATAGACTTTAATAAAAAGTTCACTTAATAATATCAAGCTTTTTAGAGGCAAGTCATTACAGGAAGCTGTGGCAGGGTCAAATGAGGATTCATGGGGAAACACAACAGAAATATAATTAGAGACTTCTGCTGAGACAATGAATGACTTTCTTAGCTACACTGCCTCAGACTTATATTCCACCTCATGTTAAACATCACATGAGTTGTTTGACCATTGACTAACTTAGTGCCTCATGTTGAACATCACATGAATTGTTTGACCATTGACTAACTTAGTGTTGGGTTGTGGGGAGGTGGATGTTAGCTTATTTAGTGAAAATAGAAACTCTTTACTAATAAATAAATCAGACATAGCTAGAGTCTCAGTTTTCATATCTAAGTCCATCTATCAGAGATAGTTACATCCAACATTTCTAGAGCCTCATTTTTCCTATCTTAGTCCATCTGTCAGAGATAGTTACATCCAACATTTCTAGAGCCTCATTTTTCCTATCTTAGTACATCTGTCGGAGATAGTTACATCCAACATTTCTAGAGCGTCATTTTTCCTATCTTAGTCCATCTGTCAGAGATAGTTACATCCAACATTTCTAGAGCCTCATTTTTCCTATCTTAGTCCATCTGTCAGAGATAGTTACATCCAACATTTCTAGAGCCTCATTTTTCCTATCTTAGTACATCTGTCTGAGATAGTTACATCCAACATTTCTAGAGCCTCATTTTTCCTATCTTAGTCCATCTGTCGGAGATAGTTACATCCAACATTTCTAGAGCCTCATTTTTCCTATCTTAGTCCATCTGTCGGAGATAGTTACATCCAACATTTCTAGAGCCTCATTTTTCCTATCTTAGTCCATCTGTCGGAGATAGTTACATCCAACATTTCTAGAGCCTCATTTTTCCTATCTTAGTCCATCTGTCGGAGATAGTTACATCCAACATTTCTAGAGCCTCATTTTTCCTATCTTAGTCCATCTGTCGGAGATAGTTAAATCCAAACACACACCCAGGAATAATTTGGGTTTTTATTTCGCTTGAACGGTAACAGTTGTCCATGTTTCCTGTTCAAATGTACATAATCTGTGTACAGGAAAACTTTGAAATCATTTATACAGTAAATTACTTATCACTAATAACATGTATTTCTTGTGAATTGATTGCTTGATGTGTCATAGATGCATATATACATTAATATTCTCTTCCTATTTATTAACAATTTTAACCATGTACTTAGAAAAATTCTGTTATGGTGAACATAAAATTAGTTCTTGTATTTTGTTATAGGAATGTGGACTTTGCTATACATTTGATTATTGCAAAAATAAAAATCTCTTTAGATAACATATTCCTTTGAACCAAATAGTTGAATAATAAAAAGAAAGAAACAACCTATTTTTAACAATGCATTGAACCTAACCACTTGATGAAACCAGGAACTATCAGTTCTGATTGTTGTATTCTTTGGATCAATATTTTTCAATGAAAAAATTAATTGTATGACATTAAAATTTGAATGAGTGGTACAAGCCATAATTAAGATTTTGCTAGACTTTTGAAATGATGATTATAGTTTTGATATTGTTGATGAAAGGTAAGCTAACTTCAGCATTGCTGCATATTGGAAACATTTCTTGATTTTACTAAAATATATGTTTGATTGTAATCAGGCACAAACCATCTCTGTTATTAACTGTGTTCTATTTTGAGCACATCACATGTACAGCATGAAAACAAAGTCATCAATTAATGGGCTCTAGAGCCCCACCCGAAAATGTGCTAAATTACTTTGAAGATGTCATCAATATCCACTGCTTATTTGAAACATCATGATGTGTTGCTTGTGTATCCATTGTAAATGTTGTTGAGGTGCGAATGTCGTCATAAGTGCAACTGTACTTGGTTTTGTTGGTAGACATGCATTCTTGGACATGACGATATTTAATAAAATGTGATAACAGTTCAAATATGGGTTGATTTGAAGTGGGTGCCATTTGTCAAGGGTGGATGTGATGTGTGCATTGTGATAGGTTGTGTTGTGATAGGTTGTGTTTTTATTGGCTGTGCTGTGATAGGTTGTGCTGTGATAGGCTGTGCTGTGATAGGCTGTGCTGTGATAGGTTGTGCTGTGATAGGCTGTGCTGTGATAGGTTGTGCTGTGATAGGTTGTGTTGTGATAGGTTGTGCTGTGATAGGTTGTGCTCTGATAGGTTGTGCTGTGATAGGTTGTGCCGTGATAGGTTGTGATGTGATAGGTTGGGCTGTGATAGGTTGTGCTGTGATAGGATGTGCGTCTGCAGCAGAACAAAGTTTAAAGCACGTTACTCCAATTCGGGGTGAGGGACTTTTGCTATTAAAAAAGAAAAGTTTCATGTTGTTGAATTGAAGTCAGAGTTTAGTATTAATAAAACAGAATAAAATGAACAAAAATAACTTTAAAAAAAAAGATGTGGCCCAGCTGCAGTGAGGAATGTAGAATCCCGATTGTGGGATTTAATGTGAGATATAAAATTTGATCAACTAACACAAAAGTTCTGAGTCACCCTGTGTGAATAATTGAACATCATACACTCAACCTCTCGGAACTCTTAAATTCTTATGCGTACGGTATGGGGTAGTGACTTATGACCCACAAGTTTAGAACCACTGACCTAACCCATAGACATAATATATATATATATATATATATATTAGGGCTGCGGAAATTAACGATTAATTTCTCGATTAATCGTTAAATTTTTTTATCGATTAAAATTATTTTAATCGATAAAAATTCGATTAAAATTAAAGAAAATATTTATATTTAAAACATTTTTTATTAATAAATAATTAATTATTGATAATTACTAATAATTTATATTTTCTTTTACGTACAAACTTCTCCCGCGTATTATGATAGTTTATTTTATTAATTAATGTGGAGCGGCAGACGTCAACAAAAAATCGCTGACAGCATCATCGCAGCTAAATTTAAACATATAACTGGAAAGTTGAGCAAAAATGTTTTTCTTAAGCTAACTGCGGATGGCAAAGTCGAAGATGGTGAAAAAGTTCACTGCCATAAACAATTCTCTGTTAAAGGATCAAATACATCGCTGAAGTCAATTACCTGTTTTTGTTACTTCCCTTGAAATGTTCAGTTTAATGACGTCATAAATTTCTATTTTTGGATTTAATCGAAATTATCGATTAATTAATCGTTAATTTTTCAAAAAGTTAACTATTAAATTTAAATTAATCGATAACAGCCGTAATATAATTTATATATATATATTAAAAATCAAGCAGTCCTGTGGTGCGGTTTAGAGTTTCTGATCGGCTGGTTGTATTATAATAGATATCAGTTTCTGATACCATCGTTTGTGACATTTGTGTATTATTATAGTCATATTACACCACTTTTGATTGAACTCTCGGACAGACAGTTGAAATTACTTGAAGTGATTTACGAAATTAAATGTTAAACAGAAAGTGCATCAGAAAGTTAGTCATTTTGTGCCTTAAGGTTGGTCCACACCTCTCAAATATTCGCGAGCATTTGATCAAACATCACACGCCAAAATTGGCTATAAACACACATTAAAAAACCAATGGGGCAAAAAAAATGTTTTAATATGCTTTTGATGGTAAAATGAGGGTAATGATTGGCAAATTCATATATTCGGCAGTGGTAAAATTTATATTTTAAAAAAAAACATCTATTATTTTCGTTAGTTCGTGTGCAAAATAACAAACTCATGAGCAAAGTTAAACAGCGTCCATTTTGTCCAAAATTGTACACGCCAGAAACACTAGCATTATAAATCCTTATAAAAATTTGCTGCGCGGTGTCGGTCAGATATATGCGCGGCCGCACAGCCGTGCAGCTTAAGGGGAACATTGGTCGAGGGATTAAATGCTTTGGACTTGATAATTGTTGACAACACTCTGCACATTGTTATTTCTCGCAACACACTGCCCATTTTTATTTTTGGCAACACACTGCACATTTTTATTGTTGGCAACATACTGCACATTTTTATTGGACATAGATAATTGTTGACAACATAATGCACATTTTTATTGGACATAGATAATTATTGACAACATAGTGCACATTTTTATTGGTCATTGTAATTTAAAAATAAGTAAAATGTAAAAAAATCTTTTTTTTTAAAAGGACACGCTTTTATTTACAGACTGAAACGCGCTGATCTCCCCTTCCCTTGATGTAAACACGGGAATTTGGGCTGGAGTGAAACTAGTGAGCCGTGGAGGTCAACTCTAGCAGACGACTATACATTCTACTAATTAAATATTTAAAAAATCTTTTTTTGAAAAGGACACGCTTTTAACATAATCAATACTTTAGTTATGTCTCATATATAAGGGATTTATAGTCAAAAACTTTGTTTTTACAGCTATTTTTTAAAACTTATAATAAAAACTCTTTAAAATTCACGTCTGAAGCCCACACATCTTTTAAAATCCCTTATATTAACTTCGCGGCCGTCTCTGTCTCTCTCTCTCTCTCTCTGTCTTGGGCGGGCGGAAAATTAGAAGTAAAAAATGACCCACTTCCCGTGATCTGATCGAGCTGAAATTTGGCACACTGACCCGTCTGACCTAACAATGTATCGTATCAAAATTTCAGATCGATCGAACGTACCGTAATTAAATTAATGCATTTTTAGTTTATCCTTATATGAGGTATGTAATTAAAATTCACGGTTTGTTATTGTTTTTTTCCCACGTGAAATTTTGAGCTGACGCATTGAGGCGACCCAACGAAGCGACGGGGTGCTTTTGTTTACATTTTACGTGTCACTCTGAGCTCGGTCAAGCGAATCGGTGACTAGACTTTTCCCCTCTCCCCCTCCCACCCACCCCTCCCCCCTAGGGTTATGGAGCAAACTTGAGTTAAGACAGATTCAGTCTGTAAATGTTTGAAAATAATCAATACTGTTAGTTATGTCTCATATATAAGGGATTTATAGTCAAAAACTTTGTTTTTACGGGTTTGTTTTTTACCACTATTTTTTTTTATACCAAACACCTCATAAGCGCCCGCCCAACGTTTTATACAACAACGTTTCGTTCACGTGGTGAACTCATGGATGTCAACAAAGCAGACGGGTACCGATGCTTATATATAGACTATAGTTAAACTAAAAATGCAATAATTTCAATACGGTACATTCGATCGATCTGAAATTTTGATACAATGCATTGTCATCCAAGGTCTATCTTTGGTAAAAAAATTAGATCTCTAGGAACATCAGAAGTGGTATAATTTTACGTTTCAAGTTTTGAAGGAAGGATGGATGGATGGATACAACATACAAACATTGTGACTTAAATAAAAGCGTGTAAAAAGAATTAGATTATTGAAAACGAAAAACAAATCAATATAAGTATCAAAAGTCCTAGGATTGGGGTATCGTCCTTTCAATGGTGATGGTGGGGGGGGGGTATATGTACCGCACAGGATGACATCATCGCGGGGATGACACCAAATTGAACAATTGCAAATTTGCTTGACTTTGTGAAATTGTCGCTTTCCAGATTAACCCACAAATAAAAGGTTTATGTTAATTGTTATTTGTAACTAGGACTTCTTCGTCTGCTCTATTGTTTATAACAGCAAGGATTCGTGTTATTCCTAGACAACGGTAAAGCTACACCAAGTCCCTGAGAAAGTTAGTAGAGAAAGCTTCTTTCTGGAATACAGGTTTTAAAATTATTTTCTTAAGAAATTTTCAGAGTAGCAAGTGTTTCGTTCCAGAAAAAAGGATGTGCCATTGAATGTACCGACAAGGCAGGGTGCAAAATCTAAAAGAGATACACCAGCTAACAAAACAGTGGTTCTAATAGAGATACACCAGCTAACAAAACAGTGGTTCTAATAGAGCTACACCAGCTAACAAAACAGTGGTTCTAATAGAGCTACACCAGCTAACAAAACAGTGGTTCTAGTTGAACAAGATGATGCCAAATGGCGAGAATATACTAAGGTCATGGATGGTTTTGAAACTGATTACAAGATTATATAAACATGAGATTTTTTTTTAAAGCACCTCAGTGTCCCTGAAAAAAAAGGCAAACATCAGCAGCAGGACTTAAAACAATCTCTGCCGCAAGTATTGCCGTGATGCACAGGTAGGAGAACAAGTGGTGAGACATGGTTGCAAGATTTCATACGCTTCTTGCTGAACGACTTATGGCTATGGCAATCGGTGGTCGCAATGAAGATTAATCATAATTGACTAGATAAAACCGATACAGATAGTTAAAGATGCTAGGCATGACCCAGCACTAAAATAGCATTGACCTAATCGGCCTAAAGTGTAGTATATGTAGACTAAATATAATCTGCATATTACCAAGCATCCGATTTATTTATTTTGTTAGAAATTGGCCTCTGCTCGAAAAAGAAATCAACATTCCTTGGGAAAAATGAGCACCATCTTCAATCTTTCAATAATCAGGTGCCCTGGATATGTACCGTAAAGTTTTTTCAGATATAAAATTTGTTCATTTTACATTATTTTTTAAACTCGTGCAATATGTTATTTGACAGGTATTAGTTTTTCACATTTACATTATTTCACGGTCTAGAAATAACGCGATACTGGAAATTAGTTGTTGAATTGTTTTAAAATGCCTCTACTAGTGAAGCGTGAATGCGATCTGTTGGCAAGTGACGCAACGTTCACAGACCACGGCTATGAGGGTTGGATACTCATTCGGAGGTGGGTGGACTCTTGGACACCCTAGCCCCCGGGAACAAGTCACAGAGATTCGAACCCGTCACCCTCGGTACGCCAGCCGAGCGCGCATGCCACTCGACCACCGTGCCACTAGATCAACGTAATCGTAAGATGAGCACAGATCATTGTAGCAGAAGTCTAAGACGGAACGTCTTTTAGGTACTTTATATGTTTACTTTTCAAATTATAAATTAGTTTTACATAAAAGATTGGGTTGGAAAAACATGACAGTAGACGTCTTCATGCTAAGGCTAAGGAGTAGGCAAAATACTCGAGATATTGAGTGAGAGAGATAGATTATAATATTAGTGTTTTATAAAAATAGATAATGTGATAAAATTAGCTGTGAGTTATTTCATTCTGTAATATGTTAAATTTTATTTTTTAAAATAGTCATTCCCGGGGAAAAAATGGGGATTGTATTCCAATATCTGTAGAACTTGCCCAGGGTCTGATAACGCTGCTATACTAGACAATTGTTTGTATTTGTGGCACTTTTTTGTTGTTGGCCAAATGGATGCACAATTTTTTCTTATTGGTAGATATCACAATGCAACTAGTTTAACAGGTTCGCGCAGCTTAAAGGTATCGATGTGAAACGATTATCATTCACTGAGTAGTCGACAATTTAAATAAATTTAACATAATTTATGACTGTTAATTATGGGAGTGTGCAACATAAAATTTAAATAGAGGTGGCAGCTCTTAATTTCGCATTATTGAATAAAACAATCGAACACTACATTATTTTGACCAGAAATTTTCATAAAAATATAAAATATGAATATGTCTATTTGTATAAATATGGCAAATTTTGTTTTAAAGATTTAATTTCAACACTAGTCCGACATCAACACCCTAAAATATTGGTACAACCCAAGCGAGTTTTTCGTGCGCAAAATTATGAGGAGAAATGACGTCGACTTGTTATCGCCGGGAAAAGTTTTTGCCATTGTTCTCGTGTTAACTTGTACATAATGTTGTAAATTACTGTTCTTATTGAATTGGAGTTAAGCGTTCAATTTTGTTTCAGTTTTTTGTAGATAGATCTACTGTTTCAAACTATCGCTATCAAATGTATGAAACCTGCTCAAAAATGGTAGGTAAAGTAAAAATAATATTAATAATTTGACCTGGTAGGGGATGGATATCTTAGATCTTGCATATTATAATTTTGCAAGGTAAGTAATTGGGGTTTGTTTTTAAATTTTGATTTTATTATCTTCAACGATGCAGGCAAACATTTGCCCACATTATATTGTGTATAACATAACTTTATAATAATCTTTCGGAGTCTAATACTAGGAATCATTGTCTTAAGTCTATGCTAGTCCGGTAATCCTGCAGATTTTACACGTATATTATAATTTATTATTTCACAGCGAAATTTAATTTTCTCTTGAGAACTTTCGTTTTTAATTTATTAAATACATAATTACATGTTGTATTTCAGCTATTACAGCGCTAATTTTTAAGTCTTTCTAATTTCTAAGCCATTTTTTCGGCTCTCAACAGTAAATAGTCTGATGATGATGCAACCATTTTTTAAATTATCAAACTACATGCCGGATTGTCCGATAAGATGCCAAATGGAAATTTGTCACTTACAAACAAAGAAAATAATAATCAAACATCTAGTAACGAAATAAAAAAAAGAAATAGTATTTAAAATATTTATTGATCTTCTAAGAACATTAAAATAGATGAATAATACTTTAAAAAAAATATATTCAGTCAGTAAATTTATTTTAGCATGGGTCGAGCCAGGTAAAAAACATCTGGCAGCAGTTCGCTAGGTAAACAAAATGGACGTATCGTAACAACATTATGTATTATATAGAGCCGAAAAAATGCATTTGAAATTAAAAAGACTCACAAATTAGCGCTGTAATAGCTGAAATACGACATATAATAATGCATTTAATAAATTAAAAATGTAAGTTCTCATGAGAAAATTAAATTTCGCCGTGAAATAATAAATTATAATATACGTGTAAAATCTGCAGGATTACCGCTAGTCCCTTATAAAGACTTATAAATTAGCGCTGTAATAGTAATAGCTAAAACTGAAATACAACAATAAAGTATAAGGTAATCCTGCAGATTTTACACGTATATTATTTCACAGCGAAATTTAATTTTCTCGTTAGAACTTACGTTTTTTAATTTATTAAATGCATTATTATATGTTGTATTTCAGCTATTACAGCGCTAATTTGTGCGTCTTTTTAATTTCTCTGGCATTTTTTCGTCTTTATATAATACATAATCTGGTCACGATACGTCCATTTAGTTTATCTAGCGAATTGCTTGCCAGATGTTTTTTTATCTGGCTCGACCCATGCTAAAATAAATTTACTACTGACTGACGATATTTACAAAAATTTTTTTTATTCATCTACTTTATTTTCCTTAGACGATAAATAAATAGGCTAAAGCAAAGAGAACGGTGCTATCATTGTTGTTATGGTAGAGCGAGGCGTACTTCCGGGAATGAAATTTTGTATTTTTACACTTGAAAAGGGAATAAGTGCAATTATTTTATACATAAAAGTAATTGAGGTTGTAGTTTTAGTTTTTTTTGGGTCTGGGTTAGGTTTAGTTGTCTATTTTTTAAAATTCAAATGGAAAAAAAAATAGCAGCCAAAAATACCATAGATGGAGCGCACCGCTCTTTGCTTTTACCAAATAAATATTTTAAAGACAATTTCATTTTTTTATTTCGTTACTAGATGTTTGATTCTTATTTTGTTTGTAAATGAGAAATTTCCATTTAACATCTTATTGGGACAACCTGGCAAGTAGTGTGATGCATAAACAAAATGGTTGCATTACGATCAGACTATTTACTGTTGAGAGCCGTAAAAAATGCCTTAGAAATTAATACAAATTACAAATTAGCGTTGCAATAGCTAAAATACAACATATAATAATGTATTTAATAATTTAAAAACGTAAGTTATCACGAGAATAATATATTAGTTTTTGACTATAAATCCTTTATGTACGAGACATAACTAAAAGAATGTTCATTATAATACGCAGCGCAAGACCATCCAACAATACAAAATTGTAGTTGTGTCGTAAAACATGTTAAATATAATTCGCACCGATCAGGAATATGTTTATAAAAAGTGTTGTCAGTAAAATACTCACCTTATTGCACGAGAGAAAGGTCGTTCAATATAATATGCACCGCGACACTCTATCTCAAAAAATAACATGATACATAGGAATAAATAAAATAATCTAAAAAATCAATAATTCAATTAAGGTACATGTGATCAATTTGAAATTTTGATACATAGTTTTTATCATCGCCACCAAACTGCCTGCTAAATTTCAGCTCGCTAGCTTACGAGGGGGTGGGTTAAAAATCAATCCAATGTTTTGGTAACAAGCAAGCAACCAGACACCATGCGTTGATATTTAATGCCCCAGAAGGTTTTCGCCAAACTTCCGCCTCAGTCCCGTAAGGATTTCCCCTTTATTACTATCAACTGGTTATGAAATTTAAAAAAATTGTGTAAAATTTATTTATATTATTATTGTCATACTGACTTCATCCTTTAGGATAAGAATGGTTATTCTACGTATCCAAACAAGCTTCTTGAGCTTAATACTATTTTTACCTGTAGTTAATTACTATTATTTTTACAATAACGTCTAGCAAAATCACATTAAAAAAACAAAAACCGTAAAAACGACCAAAAAACTTCACGAATCGAACGATAACACTAGCGAAGTCAATGGCCAAGTGTATGGCCCCACGCCCTCAGGATCAAACCCCCTCCTCAGCGCAGACTGTAACACTCTCATTACAGACAAAGAGAAGATCTTGAAGAGGTGGGCCGAACATTTCGAAAGCGTAATCGCCCTTCGACAATCAATGAAGAAGCCATCAATCGTCTTCCCCAAATGCCCACAAAGCACTGGATGACCCTCAAACCTTGCTCGAGACCCAGAAAGCAATTTATCTTCTCTCCAGTGGCAAAGCACCTGGTTCTGACGCCATACCAGCTGAGGTCTACAAGGAGGGAGGAACAGCCCTGACTGAAAGGCTCCACCATCTATTTCTCTTGGTGTTGCAGCAAGAGACGATCCCGCAGGACTTCAAAGATGCCTCCATCATACATCTTTATAAGCAAAAAGGAAGTAGACAGGCTTGTGACAACCACAGGGCATATCCCTGCTATCTATCGCAGGAAAGATCCTTGCCAGAATCCTGCTCAACCGCCTCACGTTCCACCTTGATCAAGGACTCCTGCCTGAAAGTCAGTGTGGCGAGGGACCATCGACATGGTGTTCGCTGCCAGGCAGCTGCAAGAGAAATGTCAGGAGCAGAACTTCAACCTGTTCTCCACCTATGTCGACCTGACCAAGGCTTTTGACACCGTTGGCAGAGAGGGTCTGTGGAAGATAATGGCCAAGTACGGTTGCCCAAGGAAATTCATCGTCTTGGTGAGACAATTCCACGAGGGCATGCAGGCCAGAGTCCAGGACAGCGGAGAGTTTTCTGATCCTTTCACAGTCACAAACAGGGTCAAGCAGGGCTGCGTCCTGGCACCAACACTATTTAGCCTCATGTTTTACCGCCATGCTGACAGAGGCCTTCAGAGACGAGGGTGTTGGTGTTAACCTGAGGTACCGCACAGATGGCAAACTGTTCAACCTTCGGAGTCTCCATGCAAAAACCAAGGTTATGACAGACATCATCAGAGACCTCCTGTTTGCTGATGACTGTGCCCTCAATGCTGCCTCAGAAGCCGACATGCAACGCAGCGTTAACCTGTTCTCCAGCGCCTGCACAAACTTTGGTCTGACGATCAACACCAAGAAGACTGAAGTCCTCCATCAGCCTGCGCCTGGAAGGCCCTACGTTGAGCCCAGCATCACTGTCAACGGCCAGAGACTCAACACAGTGCAACGGTTCTCATACCTAGGCAGCACACTGTCGCAAAATGTCACCATCGATGACGAAGTGAGCGTCAGAATTGCCAGAGCCAGCTCCACTTTTGGCAGGTTGTACCCAAATGTCTGGAACAGAAGAGGCATTACCATCCAGACCAAGCTGAAAAGTGTACAGGGCGGTGGTGCTCCCCACACTGCTATATGCGTGTGAAACATGGACTGTGTATCAGCGCCATGCTAGGAAGCTTAACCACTTTCATTCAACAAGCCTCAGGAAGATCCTCGGCATAAAGTGGCAGGATAAAATACCAGACACAGTGATACTGACCAAGGCAGGTCTCCCCAGCATATTCACACTCCTGATGCATTCCCAGCTTCGTTGGGCATGGACACGTGGTCCGAATGCCAGACGAGAGACTGCCAAAGAGACTCTTCTATGGCGAGCTCCAGCATGGCCAGCGGTCCCACGGTGGGCAAAAGAAACGCTACAAAGACACACTGAAAGCGTTTGCCATAAACCCAGACACGTGGGAACTTGCTGCAATGGACCGTTCCACCTGGCGTTCTTCCATCCACGAAGGTGCCAGGTCATGCGAGGCAAACAGGATCACCTCCGCAGAAAAGAAGAGGCAAGCCCGAAAGGCCCGTGCTGTCAACCCTCCTGGAGATGTCCCACTCGTCCCTTGTCCCTTCTGTTCCCGAACCTTCCGTGCTAGGATCGGCCTCATCAGCCATATCAGCCATCTGCGCACGCACAAACAAAGCCAGTCCCAGCAACCCTCGGATGACTAGAGTGGTCTTCGTCGAATCGACTAACAACATAATATACCTAATTCTATATATCATTCCAAACGTCATTCCAACTCGTTTAAAGTCATTCCAAAGGTCATTCCAACTCATTCCAAATGTCATTTCAATTGGTGACACATAACCAGCTTTTCGCCATTCCAATCCGCACATCCACTCTGCCATTCCAATCTGCATATCCATTCCGAGGTTTAGAAAGCTCGGATGAAAACAATGTTTGGCGAGAGGGGTGTATCTAAAATACGTTCATGACCAAATACGACGTCTAATCTTTGGACAGCTGAGTAAGGGTCCAGGAGTTTAGTTTTATCTGTCTTCTTTATTTCGGGTTTTCAAATGTCTCTAGGTTTTTCAATTTTAGTTACGATTTCTACGGCCGCCGTGTTTGATCTGAAAAAGGCAATTTTTCAAATTCGAATCCGATGGAATTTTTAAAAAAATCCGTAGGATTCGAATTTGCTCAAAAAACGCCGAAGTTCGAATGTCGTCGGATTCGAACTTCGTCACATCCCTAATTATTGTAGATTATCAATGTCCTTTTCTACATTCTACAAGAATAAAAATGTGTACCATTTTGTTTAAGCTGTCCTATTTTTTTAGGGGGTGGGCTTGCATCAAGTTATACACTTTACTTTTTAAAAAAGAAAATATCAGTTTTGATATTGTGGTAAGCTTACGTCAAATGCCTTTGACTTGCAGGAAAACTGTCACTGAAAGACCGTACTCGTATTTGAGGACCGATTAATCGCCCAGTATCTTTGCTCCGTCTATCAAATGACTCTCGTAGGTACTTCACTAAGCGGCTCGCGCCTATCAATTTTTTGGATGCGGGAAACAGACTATAAACCGGTGACCAGAGAATACCGATAGGTCACGGGGTCATATGCTTTTATAGCTTTCTTTGTCTTTAAAAGAAACAGACTATAATTAATATACATAGAAACATTCGCGGCCGTGACTGTTATTCATATCAAACACTGTTAGCTCTCGTACAGTGCCTCGACAACTAAGCAAATTAAAAAAAAACAAAACATTCCTTAGCTGTAGGCAAACTAAACTAATAGTGATGACTTGTATATTATTTATAAACCGGAATATGGAGAAAGTGATATGATGTCACCGTCGCTGGCGTTAGTCTCGTATGCTGCCATGCATCTTAACCGTAAAGTTGCGGTTAACCGGTCCTGATTAAACGGGACCGGTCCTAATCTGAGGACTGGTTAACCATTAACAACCTTAGCTATTAGTATCATTGTGACAGTTATGTCTAAAAGTTAAAGGTGAGTAAATTAAGCTGCACAAACAGAATTTTAAATCCCTTATATTAACTTCACCTCCGTCTCTGTCTTGGGCTCGCGGTCGGGAGGGCGGAAAAACAAAAGTAAAAAATGACCCACTTCCCGTGATGCCATCGAGCTGAAATTTGGCACATAGGCTCGTGTCACCTAACAATTCATCGTATCAAAAATTCAGATCGATCGATCGTAGTTATTAAATTAATGCATTTTTAGTTTTTCTCTATACAACATATGTAATTCAATATCACTGTTTGGTGTTTTTTTTCACGTGACGGTTCAGTCACGCTTTGACGCACCCGTCTGGCCCACACTCCCTCCCGTCCCTTCCCCAATTTTTAAAGCCAGGGGATATCGCTCGGTGTCAGTCTGTAAATGTTTGTCGCGTTTGAACATAATAAATACTTAATATATAAGGGATTTATAGTCAAAAACTTTGTTTTTACGGGTCTTTTTTATTCTGTACTAACATAAACACATCTATTAAATATCCAATTTGTGCAGCACATTTTACATCTTTTATCACTGAAAAGAAGGCAAATTTCTATTTGTATAATTTTCTTTTAGTCATCAGCTGATGTATCACCTGTTACAACACCTAGTTCAACACCTCTGAGTGGGGGACATCCACCCAAATTTGGGACAGTTATACCAAGCAGAATCTTTGTTGGTGGAATTGCAGCAAATGTAAGAAACATTTTTTTCTCAGCTCATGGATTGTGTAAATTTTTAGTTAATATTGTAAATAAATTTCTATCTGATGCTTATGGAAGTATAAGTTGTCTATTTAGAGTATAAAAATAAACATTTATAAATAATAGATAATCTAATTACTGTTTAAAGCTCTGAATGCTAAATAAGTTTCCCAACCATTTACAAGTTGTCTGAAATTACTAGTCTTGAAAGAAACATTTACTTGAAGGAAACTTTACAACACCTTATCACTTCCTTACTTATAAAGGGCATTTTGGAGCTATAGTGGTGGTAGCTTACGTTTGTAGCGAGTTATTTTGCATGTTCTCAAAACCAGCATGAGAGAACTTAGCAGTTAAGCAAACTACCGCCTCTCTTTATATGCTGGTGTCTATTTTGCACTGTCCTTGTGCTGATGACATGATAGACACACCCCACCCCCAACATCACCATTGAATAATCAATGCCTCAACTCATCAATACTAGGACTTTTGATACCTTTGGTTGTTTTAAGATTTTGATTTTGACTCACCATATAATGACCTATGGGTAATACATTCTTAGAAGCTCTTACAGATTAATTGGAAGTTGGCCTTAACCCATCGAGATTAAACATGAACAGTCCTGGTCCTAATCCATTGGACCAGTTAACTGGCTGTCGTTAAAAATCAAATTTTTATAATGGCATTTATATTGTCTCTAAGTTCCTCTGTTCTTATAATAAATTTTCCAGACATCTTTCAAAATAAGGTTAAGACCGCTAGGACAGGTTAACCATTTCCAAAAAAAAACCTCATTGGTAATAAGCAAATACGGATTAATTGAAGTTACAATTAACTTCTGGATTAAACTGGACCTGAATGAAAGGATACTTAAAATGTTGGGCTGTTAAAGATTAATGTAAATTTAATCGTTAACGTTTGAAAAATTTGATTAAAGCCAAAAATTTAAATTTATGGTGTCATAAGTAACATTTATTAAACTACTTGTCAAAAATCGAAGTAACACTGGAATGTCTTCTTTATATGACATCTTTTAAACAATGCAAACAGACAAGTGTATTGAAATTATTTGGTTCAAGTGATGAGCGGGTCTTATTGACAATATAACCAGCTGATCTGAACAATCGTTCACATAGCTTTAGATTGTCTCAGCTGAAGTTTCCGATACTGTAGTGGATGTTTGGTATTCAGGTGATATGCAAAGTGTTAGAACCATGGTAGCAATGTTCCCTTTAAGCAGCGCGGCTGCGCAGACCCCCACGTAGTTTAGAATCACCTCGCATCAAATTTTGTAAAATACTGCACAAAAAATGGACATTGTGCAACTTTGCACACAGGTTTTTTTAAACTTTGCACACAGACCAACGAAGCTTAGACTTAGAGGGAACATTGCATGGTAGGCAAATGATTTCTCTCAATGGACACAATAAACTTTGTCAACAATTTGAACATCCACGTCAGTCAATAGTTTAAAACCAAAATGTACTCGTAATCTTCCGGAAATTCGTTTATATTTATCGGCCGAAAAATTTAACTTTTTGACTTCCAGTACATTTATAAGTGGTGGGTCAATTAATCGTTAAATAAAATTTTAATCGTTAAAATTTTTTAGTTTAATCGAGTAATTAATTGTTAATTTCCGCAGCACTATTAAATTATATTTTAATATTTTGGAATTGACTCCTTTGTTTTCAGACTACTGATGCAGAGCTGAAACAATATTTTTCTGCATTTGGAGCTGTAAAGGACACAAAAATAATTACTGACAGAGCTGGAGTTTCTAAAGGGTGAGTGAGAAAATAGAGTTAACTTGTTAGTAGGGCCAGGCCTCCAAAATGAATATATAAACAATGTAATTACCAAAGATAACAATAAAAACTTATCGTCCTTTATCAAATCTAAAAAAATGGAACCTTCAGGAATAGCAATACTAAAAGGCTCAAATAATAAAACCTATAATGATAATGAAACTAAAGCTAATATCCTTAACACATATTTTGCATCATCTTTTTCTGCCTCAGGCGACAAGGAAGTTTTAATAAATTTAAATAAAATGGAGGAAATAGGTAACATAACTGTAGATGAGATAGGTATACATTCACTCCTAAAAAACTTAAAATAAACAACGCTACTGGCCCAGATGATTTGCCTACAAGGTTATTAAAAGAACTAAGCAATGAAATGTCCCCAATCCTTGTAATTCTCTTTCAAGCCTCTCTACTAAACCAGGGTAAAGTGCCCCAGGATTGGAAATTAGCTAAAGTAACTCCACTCTTTAAGAAAGGGGATAAATCAGACCCTGGTAATTACAGGCCTGTATCACTTACTAGTATCACCTGTAAATTACTAGAACACATAATATATAGTAGAATAGTTAACCACCTTGACAAATATAATGCCCTATGCCCACATCAACACGGCTTTAGAAAAAACAGATCATGTGAAACACAATAGGTTTAATAGATGAACTATCAAAAGGCTTAGACAAAAATGATCAAATAGATACAATATTACAAGATTTCTCAAAATCATTTGACAAAGTTCACCACCTTAGTTTACTTAAAAAACTTAACTACTTTGGAATCTCAGGTTCCTTACATCACTGGATCAAAGACTTCCTTTTGGGCAGGGAGCAAACTGTAATAATTAATGGATCTAAATCTGCACCAATAAAGGTTAACTCAGGAGTTCCACAAGGAACTGTGCTAGGTCCCTTACTCTTTTTAATTTATATAAATGATTTACCCAACAACATCTCAACAGGTACAAAAGTTAGGTTAGAAGAACCAAGAGCAAGGTAGTAATCATACATAAAGCAATTAGTTCTAATTTGGAAATACAACACAAAGATAACTTAATACAACCCTCAGATAGACATAAGGATAAAAACACCTTTCTTATTCCGTATGCAAGAACAAACACATACAAGTTTTCCTTCTTCCCGTCCGGAATTCGGGCGTGGAATGGGTTGCCTGAAGAATCCAGGAAAACCAACACTTTATCAACATTTAAATCTCTAATAAAAATGCAGGACTAAACACAAACCATAGATAAGCGTAGGGACGCAATAATCTTCTGTATAGAAGAGCGTCTGTAAACAGATAAGATAAGATAAGGCCATCATGCACGATTCTTCAAGTCTCATTCCTACGTAAGTGGTCCCCAACCTTATCGCCGTGAACTGGTCAATGTTTGATAATTTTACCCGCTAAAGGGGATGGGGGGATAGATGATTGACTGTTTATATTTTAGGAAGTTTTGATTTAATAATTATAATTTAGACTTATTGTAATTAAACAAACCTTCAAAGTTAAATACAGTTAAATATATAATGATTTCACATTTTAACTTGCTAGAACTAAATCAGAACCCTGAGCTTGTTCCTCGGCAACCAGACTTTCCACCTAAAGGTAATTGGAGGCTGTAAAACCTGAAGTGTTTTGCTTATGTCCAGTTTATTTTAGGGTTGTTAATCGTAAATCCGATTGTTGGTTTTGAAAGCGATAATAGGTTTTAAAATTTCCCAAAACGATAATCGAATTTAATATTTAAAAAATAATTTCCTTACTGAAAACTTCAAAAAATATTCAAACAAAATTTATTCCCGTATTTGCTGACATTTTCATCCAATATAGCCCCCAAGGTGTGTTTATTTATAAGTTTTGAGGGCTCCGTGCAGTGTGCTTGTAAATTAATACATTTATTGTTTGGCGAAAAGTGTGACATCATTAAGTTCATTGATGTCTAAAATCGACAAAAATAGACATAATAAATGCAGTCTCTATTGTGGAAATCATGATATAGGCTAAGACATGAAATGCAATTCCCCACATAACATTGCATGTAACATCATTGTTTATTCCACCGTTTCCACACCATCTTTGCCAGCCCTAGAGACAGCTCTGCATGGGATGTTTTCTTAATTCAACGAAAACTGAAGTCATTTCCTTATTCCATGTCATATTTGCCAGCCTATAGAAACAACTCTGCATTTCCTTGATTTTTTAACATTTAATGCCCCAGAAGGTTTTCGCCAAACTTCCGCCTCAGTCCCATAAGGATTTCCCGTTTATTACTATCAACTGGTTATGAAATTAAAAAAATTGCGTAAAATTTATTTATATTATTATTGTCATACTGACTTCATCCTTTAGGATAATAATGGTTATTTTACGTATCCAAACGACCGTCTTGATCTTAATACTATTTTTACCGGTAGTTTAATACTATAATTTTTACAATAACGTAAAGCAAAATCACATTTTCAAAAAAAACACGTAAAAACGCCCAAAAAACTTCGCGAATCGAGCGATAACACTAGCGAGGTCAACGGCCGCCATTGCCGGAAGTCGACTGAAGCTTCTCTCGCTAAATGAAGAATTTCTGCTTTCTATAATTTCATTACTAAAGAGGGTGCTATCGAGGTGCGCATTACCGCGCTTTGGCATTAGAGACAAGGCGCGCATTACCATACTTTGGGGCATTAAACTTTAATTAATAAAGATACAGTAGAAAATTTTTTATTTTCATCACAAAGTAGAAAATACAGAATTCGACTTTGACACTGATGCATCTGTCTGTAGGTTACGGTATCCAACTCTAGCTTTCCTGTAAAGAATATATTTCTATGAAATTAGCGGTAAAACGATAACTGGTTTAAAATGGGATTTACAAAACCGATAATCTGACCAAAAAAATAAAAAAATTAACAACCCTAGTTTATTTCATTGTTTTTTTTGTTTTTTTTTGGGTTGGTTTCACCGCTGAAAACCTCGTTTCACACAGATAAGATGTGTGAGAGTGCAATAGGGATTTAAGGGCCATGATGGCAATCTCAGGATATTTCACGAGTTTACTTTTAAAAAGCAGCATAGTTAATGTCTTCATTCCTTACCAGTTTGTGGATCTTTTGTGGTTGGGAAATAATGCTGGAGCTCTTTAAAATCAAAAGACAGGTGAGGGTACACCAACTGGGAGAATGAAAGCTCAGGCTAGGCCTGACAGGTGATCGTGCACCAAATGGGAGAATGAATGTTCAGGATTGGTCTCACCTCAAATCCTGGCTGTTTGAAACATGTCCATAAAGCCTCTGTTCACGGCCATCCCCTAAACACTTAAGCTTGTCTTTAAATGCAGCTACTTTGTCCGCCAACTGGAAAACAATTATTTTCCTGAAAGGGACAGATTGAGCTTATTGAGCAGGCTGATAACACAGGTAAGCCAGTTTTGCAAACCATAGCTTGTTACTGATGTTGCTGACAGCTGGGACTTCTTTTTTTAAGGAAAAATTACTCCAGGTGTTAGTCTTTGGAAATTTGCACAATCCCGAGAAAACTACAGCACAGTAAATAAAGTGGAAATAATTTAAAGTTTCTTGTGCGTTACGATCCGTGCCCTGGGGTTTGGGACCACTGGCCACTCAAGGAACATTAAATTATTAAACTTTAATTACAGTGGTGTATTTCTCTCGGGTTTGTGCGTCTTTCCATAGACTCTTTGCAGAGAAACAAGCTCAGGGTTCTCATTGATTTAAAATTCTAGTAATTTAATATTAAATAATTTTATTTTGAAGGCATGTTTAAATACAATTAAATTAAAACTATACAATCAAAACAATCTAAAGTAAATTTACATGTTAAAACTAAGAACGCCACCGCCGCGGTAAAATTATCAAACTTAGACCGGTCCGCGGCGATAAAAACATAATATGGGATTATATTTTTCAATCGTCAATTCACCCGAATTAATGTATTTTACAGCACACAAGACAACCCCCTCACTTTTCCTTTTCAAATAGGTTTGGTGTAAACTCGCCATATTGAACTTCCAACACACACCAAATAAATTTTTAGAAAACATGAGATTTGATAGGACTGGTTAACCATTCTGTGACTTTCCGACGTCTCCCAAATGTCTTGTACTAGAAATTGTAACACTTGCGGCCTTGAACTTTGTTCACATCAAAGGCATGTTGTCACTGCTGCACTGTGTGTTTGCTCTCGAACTATGCCTCAGCAACTAAGCAAATTAAAAATAAATAAAAATTATTTATTAGCTGAACCCCACTAACAGTGATGATGTATATATTATGTATTTATCGAAATATTAAGAAGGTGATTTAATGTCACTGTAACACAACAAATTAACTCTGGGTAATGAGCTAATACAGACTAGTTGAAGTTACAATTAACTGGTCCATATTAAACAGGACTGGTCCTGCTCTTAGGACTGGTTAACCATTAACAATCTTATTACTAATCTTTTAGGCCCATACTTGTACTACAAATGTATCAAATAGGTTAGTAACCTTAATCGCAATCTTATATATTACAGTCTCTCCCATAATATAGTACTTCACTTTTTAATAACCATAAAATAGTCAGTATTTGCACTAGTAATGTAAATTCCCTAGTACTGGCGGTAGCGCTGCAGTACTGAACGTTTTCTTTCTTTTGTGAAGCTTATGGCTTAGCGCCAATAGTGACCACTCCTTGGATCTTAAGATCTTACATAGATAAATGTTTGAGTTTTCCTCCAGTGTAAAGAAAGAACTCATGGCTATACCTAAATATACCCCCCCCCCACATTCATATAAATAATAGATATTTAGTAGTATCCAGAAACTAAAAAAGAAATTAGTTTAGAAATAAATCATAGGCGTTTTCACCAGTTTTTCTAAACAAATGTTCCATGATTTTTCAAAATAAAACAAAATGATGCATTTACTTTCAATACACTTCTGGTTGTAGGCAAAATTTAAGATTTAGAGACTTTTTAGAACAGGATGTAGGATAGCCTTTACATTAACCTTCATTTGATTTAAATTACTTGCATTCTTCCAAATGCTGAAGCCAAATGTAAAAAAAAACATTTTGTATAGCAATAAACCTGCCCTTCCTTACAATCATATCTCCCTACTGTGACGATAAAGATGAATATTTCCGTTTGGCGAGTTGTCTAAGGGTATTATGTTGAACTTATGACCTTCCCGCTCACAACACACAACTTTAGTGATCTCTTGCATATGATAATCAACAAACTAAAGGGGAGTAAAAATACAACACAATGAAATTTAATATACAATTTTGTACAATTGTGGAAACCAGTTCCTAATGGGAATATTGATGCTACAAATTAATTGTCCCCTTTTTGGCTTAACTTTATCATCATCAGGGTTATGCCACGTGACCTAATGTTTACTGGATGGGTACTCAAATGTAATGGTGACACGGTCCGCCTGGGTCGTCTCGCCCCACTCCTTGCTCCCTCGGGCGTTGAGGTGTGGCGGCTGGCGCTGCACGCTCCCCTGGTCAGCGTGCCCTGTTCGCTGCTGCTGTGGGTAGCTTTGCCCTACACCAGGCTCCTTCAGTGCTGGAGTGTGTAGTTGGTACTGCAGTGTTCCACGAGCTGGTGTGTTCAGTTCACTGCTGTGTTGACTGTCTCACCTATGGTCAAGGTGACGTCGGCGATCACGGTGTGTGATTAGCCGGCTTCCGTGCGTGTAGTGTGTATACACATACGGGCATCAACAAGAAAAATCGAATTAGCCGATGAGAAAATGCTAAGACAAAGAGAGAATTTGGCGGTTCCAATAAAAAAACGTCGAGTTAGTGGGGTGGTCAAGCTAACCGAGCTTGAGTTAAGTGGGTTCGACTGTACAAAAATTCCAACTCAGAAAAACAAGCACAAAATGCACTCAACGTGGTCTATTCCATTTTAAATTTCACTCAAAAGGAAGTTGAAACTCTTCTGAATCAAAGTTTTATAAGCTTTTAATAAAATAGTTGAATGGCAAAGTCGGATTACTAATAAAATGAAACAAGCCAGTGCTGACGCAGAGAGCGGCTAAACATACTAGGCTCAAAGCGCATTGACGCACACTGCGGCGAAACATATTAAATGGGTTAAGCATGAAATGTCAACTAAAAACGTCAGCCTCAGTTCAAACAATATGTCAACTTAAAATACATATATCTTATCTTATCTGTTTCAGACGCTCCTTCTATACAGAAGATTATTGCGTCCTACGCTTATCTATGGTTTGTGTTTAGTCCTGCATTCTTATTAGAGTTTTAAATGTTAAGTGTTGGCTTTCCTGGTTTCTTCAGGCAACCCATTCCACGCCCGAATTCCGGACGGGAAGAACGAAAATTTGTCTGAGTTTGTTCTTGCATACGGAATAAGAAAGGTGTTTTTATCCTTATATCTATCTGAGGGTTGTATTAAGTTATCTTTGTGTTGTATTTCCAAATTAGAGTCAATTGCTTTATTTATGATTACTACTTTACTCTTGGTTCTTCTATCCTCTAGTGTTTCAAGGTTTAATGATTTAACTAATGGTGTTATTCTAGTCAGTTTTGAATATTCTCCACTAATGAATCTGGCAGCTCTTTTTGGATTTGTTCTAGTTTATCAATGTTTTCTTTGGTGGATGGGTCCCATACAGAAGATGCATATTCTAGTACAGGTCTCACCAAAGTGAGATAGCATTTTAGTTTTATATCCTTATTACATTTGTAAAGGTTTCTTTTTATAAAGCCTAAGGTTTTGTTGGATTTTTTTAATAACTTCATTGACATGGGGATTCCATGATAATTTCTCATTTATTATGACTCCTTTAGTTTGGGTTAGTTCCTTTCCATGAATGAAATATTTTGAATTTATTTGTTTCTTTTTCTTTGTTACTCTTAACAGTTTACACTTTTCTGGGTGGAAACTCATACTCCAGTTAGTTTCCCATTTTATCAATTCATCTAGGTCTTTTTGTAAAATTTTGCTATCTTGTTCTGATTTAATTGTTCTATAGATTATACAATCATCAGCAAATAACCAAACTTTTTTTCCTGTTGAGATGTCGTTGGGAAAATCATTTATATATATTAAAAAGAGTAAGGGACCTAGCACAGTTCCTTGTGGAACTCCTGAATTGACCTTTATTGGTGCAGATTTGGATCCAGTGATGTAAGGAACCTGAGATTCCAAAGTAGTTAAAGTTTTTTACGTAAACTAAGGTGGTGAACTTTGTCAAATGCTTTTGAGAAGTCTAGTACAGTAAAAGTCCGATAATTCGGCGTCCATTAGTCAGGCATCGCTCTGGAAAATTGTAAAAAAATTTGGTTTTCTCAAAAAGTGTGTCTTTAAAGCAAATAAAAACGCTTGAGAGCTATTCGGAAGTTTTCTGGGTAGTTTGGGGAAGCGCTCGGTATTGTTCGGAAACAATTAGGCTAGTCTCAGCTGTCACAACAAATACAGGTGCAGTGCAGCACAGATAATCAATCACGAAGCGTCTCGCCATTTTTTGTGCGTTGTTGTTTTGTGTCCTTTCACATCGCAGTAAACTGTGTCTCAGTGCTTCAGAAATTATTGATTTCCATATCATTAGAAATAAATTTTATACTTAACGCCAAAAGTCAAGAAAACAAAAAGACATTTATGACTTTTTAAAATCTAAGTGAAATATGTTTTACAGTACGTGTACATAGATTATATGAAATGTAAAATAAACTTTGTTGTATTTGCATACTGTATTTGTAGTTTAATTATGAACCTAATTGTTCTTATAATTACGATCTATGTATGTAGTTAAAAAAACAAAGTACATTTGTTTTACGGCAAAGCCTACACTAAAAAGAAGGGGCACCGCCTGATAGACCGGAATTTTTGATAGTCCGGCACCGAGCCGGTCCCAAACGTGCCGGATTATCGGAATGTTACTGTAATATTGCATCTATTTGATCATTTTTGTCTAAGCCTTTTGATAGTTCATCTATTAAACCTATTGTGTTTCACACATCTGAAGAGCTCAAGGGAAGAAACGGCTATGTCACATTTTTGTGCTTTTGAGATATTCATTTTTCATAAAACCTACTTCAGAGCATTCAATTTTTGTTCCTCTATCAGATACAAAGGTTAACTACAAAATTTCAAAAATGTCACTTAGCCGTTTCTTCCCTTGTGGTCTTCATCTGTTTTTGTGTGACTTGCAGCATGCTTTCACTGGCTGTAATTTGCCCAACCCTGTTATGGATGGAGTATAATTATTATTTTGAAAAAGAAATAATAGAATATCATAAAGCTGTGATAATCAAATTTCAATGCAATCATGTTTAAAGGTCTGTTTGGTAAATATGCATAAAATGTGGTGTGATAAAAAATTCATGTCATTGCAAAATATTAAATTGAATATAAAAAATGCACCAAAAAAAAATCTTTGTCGATCACATATGAATGAATACCTGTTTAAAAGTAAAATTAAAAAAGGCCTCCACTTTTTTTTCATATATCAATGGGTTGCATACTTTAGGTTTTCTGAGTGGTCGTCAACTTGTACAGTAAATTAACAAAATATTCACCAACATGGAGTTTTTTTTATTTTTAATGGAGTCATGAGTTTATATGCTGGGAATCGTGTCTTTAAATTGAAAGATGAAATCAAGTTGCTCTTTGAAGTGCAAGGGAATCATGATCTTTTGGTATATTTTAACAACAAAACTTTGTTGAAAAGAGTAGTATATTAAGAAGATATATTAAAACAGCGAGTTAGCTTTAACCTGAAACTGGTCGAGTGGCAGCGCACTGGACTGTCGTACCGATGGTCACAGGTTCGAATACGTGTGAAGGCAAGGGTTTGTTCCCGGGGCCTAGGGCGTCCCCGAGTCACCCCGCTCCGAATGGGTACCTAACACTACATGTAGTTAGGCGGCTGGGTAATGCGTGGAACCCACAAAGCCGTGGCCTGTGAGCGCTGCATCACTTGCCTAACAGATCATCTGTCATGGTCTGTGGACGCAACTATCTTCTGCATAGAAGGAGCGTCTGTATAGATAAGACAAGACAAGAAAACAAATTTTATCTCATTTCATGATAATCTAGGGGCATTTTATCCAAGCTGTAGAACTGGCGAAGAAAAATAAATCTTGGACACAATGCCGTGTTTGATAAACTCTGCTGCGCGGTAGATGAATCTGAAGGTAAATATTTGAAGGAAGATAACTGGTCATCTTGAATCCCTTGAAAACCTTCTGAGCTGCAAGAAAAAGAAAATACTTTGCCACGATTTATTTTAAAATAAATTCTATGGGTAAAAAATATTTTCCTCCACATAAAAATAAATTCTCCCCTACTTGTAAAATAAAGTCCTCCCCCAAAATAAATCTGCCCCCATCACACTTACTATATAATACAAAAAGATCAGTCAAAAATAAAAGAATAGAATAATATAATTGTAATAGTCACACATGTTAACGTAAAAACTATATTTGATCATCTTTGTTTTTTCAGTTCAATTTTTTGTTGTTTTTGAATTAACATTGCGCATTTAGCCACCCTCATAAATGTGTCTATTGGTGATAAACATCCTCTTTTCCCTCAACTTGTTCCATTGCTAGCTGTTGGAATTTCCAAAAAATCATACACAAAATTCATGTAGCATGTATGCAATGTATATATATTCTGAGACATAAATGTTAATACAACCCTTATTTATAATATAATTAATGGGCGGTTTTATTTTGAACACTGAAATTGTTCAGTTTTTTATATATTAAATACCCAATTAAAAATGTTCAGGGGAGGGGTGGTGGTCCACAGGTCACTTGACTTTTAAAAGGTTGGGAGCTTGTGGCCTAGAACTATTAAAAAATTTGTGATGATTTAAAAAAAATTATTATTTTACTCTATACAGTTATGGATTTGTAACGTTTGAGAGTCAAGATGATGCAGACAGAATAATAAAAAAGGAGGTAAATATTAGAGAACATTTGGAAATAGCAATATTTTCTATCTTGCTTGTTTAACAATTTTTAAAAACCATCTCATTCTTTTACCAATTTTGTATAAATTTACAATGCCTAGTCAAAGTTGAATAGCTAAATTATGTATGTTAGTTACTCTTTACAAAATTATAAAAATAAAAGATTCATCTTCACAAATTTCTATTAGTACAGCAGATTTAAATTAATTTATTAATTAACTTTTCAACATGACAGTCAGCTATCACAAGGGTGATCACTTAATTTAGATTCTTTAAAATCCATTTCTAAATCTGTATTCATATTAGGGATTTTTAAGATTGATCTGTATAAATAAAATAGTAATATTGATAAATGTAATAGGATTTTGAGATTATATGCTGTTTACATGAATTTAACATATTCAAAAATTTTTATTTTCTATAACAGTCGGATAATCTTATTTTCAAGGACAGAAAGCTCAATATTGGCCCAGCAGTGAGAAAACAAGTATGTATAGTTTTATCATGATATATTTACTTTTGAATAGTTATTTTTTATACTCAAACTTTTCAGTTTTTATTTACAGCCCTCATCCTGATTTTATTTTTGAATTATTTTTGTACTCAAACTTTTCAGTTTTTATTTACAGCCCTCTTGATTTTAGTAAATAATTATATGATTTTCTTGTCCCTTTAATCGCAACTTCAATAAGCCCATATAATATGGCGTATTGGTTTATTACCCGGGAATCGTTTTTGTGTTAAGCCTCAAATAGCTTTCTCCATATTCCGGTATATAAATAATAAAACATGTCATCACTATTACAGTGGGGTCCACTTAACTTGAGCCCGGTTAACTCGTCAGCTCTATTAAGTAGACGTTGTTTTTTTTAATGGAACCGCCAAATTCTCTTTGTCGTTGCATTTTCCATCGGTTAATTCGATTTTTTAAAGTCGCAGAGCCCTAATATTTCGAGCACAAAAGAGTGCCAAATTTGCATCTTAACGTCGGTTAGCTCGATCTCCGTCTGTTCGCCTAGCAATGCACTTTGGCATTTTTAGTTCAAAACAGTGTTGACATCTCACTTTCTTCAAGACTTCTGGCTTTTGTGTGATTCTATGAGATTTCAATAAAAATTACCGGATGTTTTTACTTTCAATTTGATTCCGTTAGATTGAGTATGTATTCACCAGAGGTACTCGAAAATCACGTTAGTGATCTTTAATTTGTCATTATTTCGCTGTGCATGTTATATTATTATTAAACTTAATTCATTTTTTGATGCATTAATCATTTTGTTTTTTTAAGATAAACGAATATCTTTAGAAAAGAAAATAAAGGTTTGTATCGAGTATCGAGAATTGACGGTGGTTTTTATATAATTAAATAAAATATTATTATTATTCTTTTAAAAGTTTGTTGTTGCTTTGTTACCAGTAAGATACGTGACTGACTAACACGCGCGTGACTTACTAACAGTCAGTTAGTGAAATCAAATGATTTTCTTAATATTCTAGTATATATATAATATACATGTCATCACTGTTGTAGGTCGAATTCTGATAAGGTCAAGGCCGCATTTGTTACTATTTATATTACAAATACACATATGATTTGATTGATGGAGGAAATTCAAGTGCGGTCTCATAGTGACAGATATCCTGCACGTCAAAAGCATTAACGTTTAAAGCCCCATAAGGTTTTCAGTAAACTTCCGCCTCAGTCCCGTAAGGATTTCCCGTATCGCAATCGACTGGTTATGAAATTTAAAAAATTGCTGTAAATGTATTTATAATGTTATTGTCATACTGACTTCATCTTTTAGGATAAGAATGGTTATTTTAAATTATCCAAAAGACCGTTTTGAGTTTAATACTATTTTACCTGTAGTTTAGTACTATTATTTTTACAAAAAAGTATAGCGAAATCACATTTTCAAAAAAAACAACATAAAAACTACCCCCGAAACTTCACGAATCAAGCGAAAACACGAGCGAAGGCAATCGCCGCCATTGCCGGAAGTCGAATACATCTTCTATCCCGCACTGAATAGTTTTTACTTTCTGTGATTTCGTTTCTAAAAAGAGTACTATCGAGGCGCGCTTTACCGCGCTTTGGTAATAGAGGCTAGGTGCGCATTACTGCGCTTTGTCAAATTAAACGTTAAACTTAAAATTACCATATTGATATGTTAATTTTTTTTTAATTCGCCGATTCGACTGGCATTGCAAACGAGAGCGGCAGTGACATGCCACGGGATGAGGCGAGGTGAAAAATTTGACCTTTAACGCATGCGCAGACAATTATAAACTGGTAACTTTATTTTTTTATTAAATGGAATCGAAACATGACCACAGAGACGTAATCAAAGTAAAAAAAATATATATATTTAAAAATTCCCGACTAGTCATAACTTTTCCCGACTTTCAAGACCCGGAAAATTATTTTAAGAATTCCCGACTGAATGGGAACCCTGGGTTATATTTAAACTACCCTTAAAAACGAATGGTCTTAACCTTAGGAAAGAGTGAAGAAATGTAAGGGTCCCGATATTCTGATACGATTCCGATTAATCGCCCCATCACTAAATAACGCACATCATGTATATAATTATAAAGAAATTTCAAGCGCATGTTAATATTTTGTCGCCATATTGGTTTTCGTTTAACTCGATGATTGGTTATCTCGGCGCCATTTTTTCATACCCCGAGGCCGTCGACTTAAGCGGGTCCCGCCCATTTGCTTGCTGGGGTACTGTGTTATATAAATTATCAAATAATAATAATTATTAAGAATACTTTATCTTATTCAGTACAAAAACCGAATGGTTTATAAATAATCATAAAATTAGGGCACGGTGGTTGAGTGGCATGCGCGCTCAGCTGGCCTACCGAGGGTCACAGGTTTGAATCTCCGTGAAGGCAGGGATTTGTTTCCAGTGCCAAAGGTGCCCCGAGTCACCCAGCTCCAAATGGGTACCTGACACTAGTTAGGGAATAGCGTGGCCTCATAGCCTTGGCCTTGAACACTGCATCACCACTACTCAATAGGTTCTTACCATAATGTAGGACGAAATAATCTTCTGTATAAAAGGAACATCTGTATAGATATAAGACAAAATTCAAGTCAAATAATAAAAAATGAAATATAAGATAAGGAGCAAGCGTGCAATAACACCCCCCCCCCACACACACACACAAACTTTTGAAATTTTAAACCATTACTACAATAAAACATTAAATATCATACTAAATCATCAATCCATGTAAAATTTTACATATGGCACCCCAGGCAAATAACTCCAAACTCAATTCTCTGAATTTCTTTGCTGCTACTTTTTCTTCATATTTCATCTCTCAAGCTTAGAAATTTTAGTTTGCACCATTGCCACCCAGAGTGACCTTTTGCTTTTTAAAATCTCTACTGCATTTCTTAAGGTGGTTCCCAATATTTTAGCATCATGATTGACACAGTGAGGTCCTCATTTGGCTCTGGTTCCAGCTTCTCGATAGCTTTTATAGAATTGGCATCGCCATCAGAAATAACACTTCTATAACGAAAACCGTGCCTCTCCAATGAGTGAGCCCACATCTTCACTGCTGCTCCTCATGCTTCCACTTGAGCCATTGTGGTTGAAGTCACATGATGACTTTTGATATTTGTCCCAAAGATCAAACCTGTCGACTTATTTTCAGTAGTCTACCTCTGATGTTGCTCCAGCTATGACAATATTTGGACACAACACCAGTCCTGTTCTTTTTTCTTTGATGCAGCCAACATCATATGTTGACCTGTAACGTCCTGTCTGACATGCTCCATCAAATGAGACATCAATATGGATTATGCCAGTGGTATTATCCTGCTCTGGGTAGGCTTTCCGCACAATATGCACTTTCACCTAAAACAATTGTTTTGTTTTTTTTGGTGAGATTGCTTCAGTGTTTGCTGCAAGTTCTCTGATGCATTACTGGCACATACATAAGTACAGAAAAATTCTTCAGACCTGCATTTTTCTATTTAAATTTTTGTTTACTGGCAGTGAAAAGGATTGGATCTTAATGAACAATTGTTACATATTCCCAGAGTTACCTGGTGTGACTCTTTGCTGATTTTGGAGTAGTTTGTTCATAAATATTATTTTTGGGTAGCCAATTACTTAAGCTAAACAGTCACCCTATAAAAATACCATAAGACGGATGGGCAAACTAAGGCCCGCGGGCCACATGCCAGAGTATATTTTGAGGTCCGTATGCATGTACATGTTACGATAATTTTCACTATATTATATAAATATTTCAAGTATTTGATTCAAATCAAGGGATACTAAATCGGTTTTATGGCTCCAGAATTGATTAAAGATGTGTTAAAAGAACTGGGTTGGTGTGGAACAAGTTAGCAAGTGTAAAAACCGATGATTTGACTGGAAAAAAACATTGGTCTTGTGAAGTTGATGAAAAATAAAATTAAAGATGAACTTCCTGACCCTACACTATTACCTCTTCACTGTGTCATCCAAAAAGAAAGTCTGTGTAAATCTGAGTTAAATATCAAGCATATTATTGACTCAGTTGTCAGTGTGATAAAACTCATCGGAGCCAGGGCACTTAACCATAGGCAGTTCAAGACACTGCTTGAAGATTTGGAAACTGAATATTATGATATATCTACCATAGCAGTGTCCGATCATGGCAGAGCCTGGGCAAGTGTGGGATCTCAACGAAGAAATAGTTATGTACCTGGAGATTATGACCTTTAGGAGAAGTTCAAATCAGTTCTTCTGCTCTAGTTTTATGGATGTTTGCCAGCAGCAGCTTTTCCACACAAATAATACTTTGCTGCCAAACTTGTGTCACTATTTGGGTCCACATACATCTATTAACAAGCTTTTTCTTGTATGAAAATAAACAAGTCTAGGAACAGATTGCTATTGACTAAATGCAATTTGAATGCATTCATGCGAATTACAACCTGTAAAGTGGTCACACACAGTTCAAGAGCATTACCCAAAGTTGTGAACAGTAACATACTTCTCATTAATTATAATTGTCCTCTATGTAAATGAAAACCCTACTGCTTCATAGTCATTATGACAGGTAAAAATAAACTTGTTAAAATAATTATGAATAGTGTAATGTACAGATGTAATAGAGTGTGACTATGAAATAAGATGACATGTACATTTTTATAATCAATAATTCTTATTTTTTTACGTTTTAAATTGTAATTGAAGCAGACAAAATATATATGCGGCCCACCTATAACGATAGTCTTGAATACGGCCCTCTGTAGAAAAAGTTTTCCCACCCCTCCTGTCATAAGATATCTTAGTGACCTGCTCAAAGTTTTATGAGAAATTAAGAGATTTAACCTTACCTGCTTTATTTAATCAATATTTTAAGTAGTATAAAACCAATAATCATATTATTGTATACAGTCACTAGATTGGTATTGCAAAGTTTCAGAAATCTTAAATTAAAAAATAAATGGATTAAATGTTCTCGCATTTTTTAATAGTTATATATTTTTTCTTCTCTTTAAGGGTTTACCTCGCCCCTATGGTAAGTTTTAATATTTGACCTTCAAGTTGAAAATAAGTCCTCTTTTTAAATATAATATATTTATAAAAACTTATTGTAACTTTTGATTGAAAAAAAGATACTTTACTGGATAAATATTTCAGTTAAATAAACAAATAAATTTAATAAACAAGTTAAATACATCTAGAGACCTAATAAATATGATTTTGAATTAACCATGACATGCTTGTCATTATTTTCAATAGATGCTAGCATCCCACCTGGATCTGTGCTTTTTACTAATGGTGTGCCCTATACCTATCAGAATGGCATGGCTATTTTTCAAACTCCAGATGGGAACTATCCTTTAGCTCAACCCCAGGTGAATTAAAGATTGTTTTTATAGATACATTATAAAATTTCCAGATTTCAACTCTTTGACTTAATTTTTTCATTTGATAAATGTTTAGACATTCTAAGATACCTTTTTGTTGTTATTTTTGCTAATATATTAATAACATTGTTGGAAAAGTTAAATTAGTAATACAGGAGTAATCTGTCATTACATTATGAAGGTAAATATGGTGATTACTAAAATTAAGTTATGAATTTTGAAAACATCCTAAATTTCTATGAAAAACCCTTGTTTCACTGTTAAAACTGCTTTATACATGTGGTGGTTGCATGTTGCGACATCAATTGTGTGTCTTCCTTTAAAATGCCAATTTTTGTGCTGAGAAAAGGAAAATTGTTTAAAATGTACATGGAATAAATACTGAAATGGATTATAGATAACATTTATTTTTATAAAATTATTTATTTATTCTCCTCTGTGAAGCTTTAATTTTAAAAAATTCACATATAATCTCAAAAAAGGAAAAGTGCCTAGCATTTTTCTCATAGCAAATTGAAGATATCCTTTTGTTTTAAATCATTAACATTTTTAAAATAGTAAATTTGAAGAAATATTTTATTTTCCTAGCAGTCGTATGCCACAACAGCTGTAATGATACCACAAAATCAGGTTTATATGACTCCACAATACCCATATCAGCAGGTAGGTTTACAAGAGATAAAGAAGATGAAAAGATTGTTCCAAATTTAAAAAAATATATATATGAAGCTGTACTTAACAAAATGTCACATTTTTGTTGTTTTGAGGTATTCAAGTTTAAGAGTTCAAATTATAGATTTCTTATAAATTAACTAAATAGATTTGAAATTTTAATAGGGTCAGAGACATAATTTTTTCATAAAACTACATTCAGAGCATTCTATTTTTGATCCTCTATACTCTATAAGATACAGGGAATAACTAAAAAAATAAAAAAAATGTCACAGCCGTTTCTTCCTGTGGTCTTCAAATTTGTTCATAAATAAAGTTGTAAATGAAAAACATTAGCATTCTTCTTGAGGGTATTCATCTCCACAAATCTGCACACTGTGCTGCCTGCTGCAATAGTGTTTACTTGTACAATCCAACCTTTGAACCCTTTATTTAGTTATTTATCTTTTAAAATTGTGTTATTAATGAAAAAGTTATATTTATGCAGGTCTAATTTTATAAATTAGTTGCTTTTCATCAACATAGTGATAAAAAAAAATTAGTAGCAAATTAATTGAATTGTTCATATATAAAGCTAAAAATACATAAAACATAAATGGTCACTTAGCTGAAATTTTTAAATAATTTGTTTGTCTTACAGTTGTCACTGCAGAGTTCACTGCAGCCAGTACCTACAAATCCTGGATATATTTGGGCAACTATGCCAACTGCTGCAGATGTGCTTTATCAGACACCACAAGCATATCAAGGTGCAGAGCTTGCTGATGCTACTTTCGTTGATGGAACAACAGTAGAGGTAATATATTTAAAATTCCTTAATTATCTGGATAACTAGAAGTTTTCTTAAATTGCCCTGAGAGGCAGAAAAGTTATTATTACATTTTAGAAAATCAACTTTATAAAGTAAAGAAATTTTTAATTTTGATAAACAACAGAGGCTTAAAAGAATACTTTAACAAGAATTTCTTGTGTGAATTATTGGTAATAGTGCAGAAATGTCATATAGAAAATGTTTTAATATATAAAACAGTTCTGCCTCTTTTTCTCCAATTTTTAAATTTTCATTTTTTAGCACATCACAATTGGATTCACTGTTAATATTGATGCTTTAACAGAATGAACTAACTTCGATTTGTTTATATTTTTTTATTGTTAACTTGTGCATTTTTTTTCAAGTTCCTTCTCAAGCAATCATTAGCTTTTCATTCAAAGAATAGGTTCCTTAAATTAAATTCTCTTGATGGCCTGTCTGGGAAATTCAGTGTTTTTAAAATTATTTCAGAATTGTGTTGAGGATATCATTTTATGCATCCTTACAATATGGCCAATTAGGGATAACGAAAAGTAATGGATAGCTTCTGTTTTTAAGCTTAATATTTTGCCATTATTACTTATTTCAGACAAGCAGATATGCTGGTAACTTAATGAAACTCAATTTTGAACAGTTGTATAAAAAATAACTTAACATGTTACGATTTTTGTTAGTGATTCTGTTGTTTTTTACAATTTCATTACAAATTAGCCACTAACTCACAATGAGCACTACTGATAAAAAAAATTCTAAATAATATTTTCTTTTAAAACTTTTTTTTTGTTGTTTGGTTGACTATTAAATAGCAAACATCAATTTTTGATGTTTATATCTGAATGTAATATTAGTTAACTACTAATGGATTATGCCAGACATTATATTTCATGCTTGAAAGATCCCTTTGTGGGAAATTTAAGCTTTAAAAAGGAAGTAAGGCCCCTTTCACTTAAATTAATAGTTCAATCATTTTATTTTGTGTTTGATGGGATTCAATATTGTTATAGGTTTAGAAGAAGAAAAAATAAAAAAAAATTAAAAAGCCAACTATTTTAAAATCAGTGTTTTTGAACAAAAGTAAAATGTAACTCAGTTGTAATTTTGCTAAAATACATTAAAAAAAATTTAAGCATGCATACGGATTTGAAGTTGCGTCATTGCAATATTTCATTTGTGAAATTTCCCAGTGTGACTAAATTTCATGCTTTGATGAGCATCATGGTAATGATGGCGTTCTTCTTGTCTCCTACTCTATTTTCACACCTATTTTCTGTTTTTAGCAAAAAGTTTCAGTAGGACAAATGAAGCACAATATTAACATAGCATAGGTGCAAGAAACATAGAAACATTTCCAATGAATTATTTTGCTGGAGACATGGGTTGTAGATTATTAGTTATTTTGTTTTTTTTCCTTCGATTAAATTGCTTTTAAAAAAGTCTTAGTTCTTGAGTAACCAAGTTCTTGAGTAACCATTCCACTGCCAGCTAAATGCTTCATAACGAATTGGCAAGGAGTAGATTTTTATTCTTAGATGTTATAAATGTGCTAATAATAAAGTAGGTTGCTATTACTAAAATGGTGGTTTTATTGTATTAAAACAACATTCCCCCCCATCGCCCCACCCCCATTTTCTTTAAAACTACTACTTTTTTAAAATTGGATTTTGTCATAAGAATTATGTACTGCCCTAATTAAAGAAAAATAGTGAATAAAAAATTCATTATGAATGAGTTTCATTGTATAAATAATTTTTAATTAATTATTTTTTTTTGCTTTATGAAATGCTATTATCTGAATTGTAAACTTTAAAAAAAATGTTACTAAAATAGGTGGGAAGGGGAGCATGGGCTGATCTTTCAACAATAAATGGACAATATTTTTTTATACTGATGAATCTTTGTCATATCTGCTAGCAAGATGGTTTGTTACTTAAAGATAAACATTTACAATTTTCTCCCTAATATCCTGTTAAAAAAATTATCACTATCCTTTTACTTGCTTACAGAATGTTATGCTTTCATTGCTGTGGTCTTTGTCTAAAGCTGTATCAGGTTCCAGAAATTCCCTGATCAAGCAACAACTGCAAACCCTTACCTTGCTTTTCCACACAGTTCCAAACATTTCCTTTGACCGTAAACACTTAATAAAAGTAAATTTAAAAATTGTAACAAAATTGTGTCATGGAGCTGTTTTCCTTATCTTCTTTACACAATTAATTCTTCTTCAATTAAAATACTTAAAAAACACTTAAGGGTAAGAATGGGGTAAGAATGTTAGTTTTTTAAAACTAACAAAGGATTAAATATATACCTAAATATAACACACCCCATATCCATATAAATACCAGAAACAAAAAGAGAATAGTTTTGTATAGTAAAAATAATTCAGAACTGGGATTGACTTTGGTTAGGATCAAGTTTGTATTTGTAAAGCAGGACAGGGCAACGAGTATCAAGATGTTTGCATTGCTTACTATAATTTTTCTAAAAATATTTTATTGTAAATGTCAGCTTAACTTTCATTTATATTTTTCCCTCAATAACACTTTAATAACACACTTAATTCATTTTTGTCATTGAAAACCTACTAACTTTTTTTTTGTTTTTTTTTGAGGTTGTAATGTAAAAATATTTAAATTGTATCTAATAATAATTTTATTATAATCATTTCAGGATTTTAACTTTTTACACTCTAAAATAATGTACAAATTTAATTAGGAAAAAAATTAAATTTTACTCAGTTTAGTAGTTAATTACATTTAGTTCTCTAAACTGAACAGTTGATTCCCCATATAAGTTTATTTTAAATATGGCTTTCAAAAAATATTTAGCTCAGTGAAATTTTTAATGCACTGTCTAGGTGATATTTCATACACACGTTTTAAGTATGGAGTTGGTGTCCATCCTCTGTAATGAGTTTTAAAAAAATCATTTTAACTCTTGCCAAGATTTGACTGATCAAGCTGCAATAATTTTCTTTTATTTGTATGTTAAAAATATCAAAAAATATTTGTAATTGCATAAAAATCATTTAACTTGCCTTTCTTCCCACTCCCACAACCTTTTTGAAGGTTTGTCAAAACAGTTAAATAAATTGAATACTAGTTTATTTTATCAGTGTGTGGGAAGGGAGGGCTATTTTCATGTAAATTTCTCATGCTTTGCATTGTCTTTAAAAAAATATTTCAGGTATACTTGTAAAAAAATATTTTGACCCAAAATTATAGTGGAATTCAACATAATTTTTATGTATACAGTAGACCCCCGCTATAACAAACTCATTTGATGGGACTATAACAAACATTCTCACTATAACGAATTTAGCCCTAATATTTCAACAACAAAAAATTAAGGAAAAATTGTACTGTGATTATAAGTTTTGCACCATTTTCGTACTGTCTTAATTGTCATGTTTAGTTTCGAGAGTCGCTGATTTGCGGCATTTTTTTTGTTAGGCTTTCTTGAGTACATGTACCACTTGTTTGACGTTTTCCAGATATAGTTGCTGTAAATATTGTAATAACACTCTGTACAATATTAAAACAATCTTATTGTAAAACTTAAGCAAAACAAAATATCTTATGTATGCTTCACAAAACCATGCCTGAGAAAAAAAAAGCGTAGAACGTTCCACCATTCATTTATAATATGTAAACACACAGTTCTGCATTTCGTTGTTATTGAAAGACATCTACAGACTATTTAAAATACGTAAGCAAAAATGATTATTTTGAGCGCGAACGCAACCTCATGTAAAAATAATAAAAAAACCAACCAAACAGCTGTTTTCCACCTAGCGTCAAAATGTAAACATTGGAAAGGCTGGTTGAGATTTAGGGAAGCTATCTTCGTTTAAAAAGAAAAGTGTTGTTTTTTAAAAAATAATCTAGGCACTTTTAAGGGAAGATTTAGTTATTTATTTAAATATAATCTAATAGAAAATGTAGTTAACGATATTATATGATGAGTTTTCACTGGTTGTGTGTTTCATATGAATTAGCCATGGTAGGCTTAGGCCCTAGAATCAACTAGGCTACGATTTACTTTGCTTATTAATGGCTAGGATTGTTTATTTAAGTGCATTAGGGTTTGTGTATTACTATTTAAAGTGTTGTTAGTTATTTTGTGTTGCTTATACTCTTTTAGTTGCATGAAATTATTTTCTAAAAGAATAGATAGGCGAAATTCAACGCCAACAACGCCTTAGCTATTTATAGCTTTAGGCATATGTTAAAATAGGCCTTGAATAACGAAGGCTTGCTTAGCGAACTGTTCTTAGCCACCAATTAGTTCGTTATGGAGAGGGTCTACTGTATACAACTTAAATGGACCACTGGAGATATTTGGAAATCTATAAAATTTAAAAACATTCTTAGGGGAATAATTTGTGCCAAGAAAACATCACATTTAATAACAAATACTGGTTCAATACTATATGAAAGTAAATTTGTAATAAATAAAAAAACACAAACGCCTGATATTTAAAGCTGCAAACGTTAAAAGGGGGCAGCGGTGGTCAAGTGTCGGGGTCTTGTTATTGTGGATGAGGGCGTCCCTGAGTCCACCCAGCTCTGAATGGGTACCTGACATTTCTAGCCACACAATCCCCTTGTTGCGTGGCTATAGTGGCTTCACGTGACTCATAGGCCAATATGGTCTGAAAAGGGAACTTAACTTAAAATTTGATTGTTAGTTCATCCTATGAAGTTTAATTTATATTTTTTAAAGAAAGTAAATACTTTTGAATAATGGATGACATACATGCACATTGCTTTAAGATTTAAAACAAGTCAGTAAAAAGGCTAAATTGCAGTTTATGGACATAGGCTTTTGTATTTTTTAACTGTTAAGTTAATTTTGTTCACTTGTAAAATATTTTTTCTATTTTAGTGAGTATTCTTAGCTCTTGAAAAGGCAAAATGGACGATTCTCTTTTTAGGACTAATCTATTTAATTGATATTTTTTGCATTTAATTTAAATTTGTAATTGATATCAAATGTGGATACTGAATTTAGTTTTATCCATTTAAAAAAAAAGAATTACTAATTAATCACATAAGCGCAAACAAAAACTCAGAATTAATTCTATTGCTTTAAATAGTGTATGCAATCATTATTTTTGAGTTCATCAAATATATTTTTTAATTGCCTGTATTTGAAATGTAGTGCATATATTTCTTTAATAGCAGACTTTTTTGATTGCTAGTTTTAAAAATTTTGTTTAGAAAAAGAAAATCTAACTTGAATATTGAAGGAAATAGTGAATAGCTTATAAAGGCTCCTATTATGGCCTTATAAGTTGCTGGGCTTTTCTGTAGAGATGAATAGTTGGTTAATTTCTTCAAACCTAGGATATTTGAAAATATTATTTTGTTAAATAGTTATGAGCTTTGAAGATGAAGTGTTAAGGGATATCTGTAACTATAGTAGAATCGCTTATAGTTAATCCCAGGGAAAGCCACTGCTATGCTGCTAACTCTTTAAATCTTTTAAAATGTTTATATAAATAATTTATATATGAGAGAATAATTTATTATTTAAAAATTACATGCACATGGTGTTACAAGGAATGATCCATACTACTATTCACAATACAGTTGTGGGTTTTTGAGAAAGGATCTCCTTAAAAAATTAACTCATTTCACCCCTTTTTTAAAATCTGGTTAATATAAATTTTTTTTTAATATTCAATTTTTTAAGGCTTCTAATTTTTTTATTGCTGTAGGTGGAAAATGCTTTAACAAATTTATAAAAAATCTAGAATTGTATGTTTCATATTAAATTTTTTTTGAAACCAGGAACTGCTAAATTTAGATGTGAATAATTAACCACTAGCTTATAGTGGTGTCTTTTTTTTTAACCCAGTACATTTTATTTGCTTAAATTTTAATAAATCCCTATTAATATAATTGTAAACAAACGCTTACAGCACCAATTTTAATTTAAAAGATATTGCTGATTAAAAAATTTTTTTTTAAATTTGAATACAGATTTTAATAGTTTCTCCTGATTCAAATGGCTTACTTATTTATACAAAAGTATTGAAAAATTATATCCATTTCAACGTATAATATGATTAGCTCTATTTTGAATAATGGGGGGAAAGATATGATGGCTATTAAAAAATGAAATATCCCTTCAGGTCTGGCAAAAATGTAGATACACATACCATACAATAGTCTGTAAGTCATAATTCTAATATTTGTTTATTTTTTACCTTTCATATGACACCTTTGGGAGTGAAAGGAAATTTAACAACGGCCCCGTTGGTGCTGTAAGTGTCAAGTTAAAATCACACATTTACATTGCAACCATTTTTATTTCAGAATTATCATAGTATCGGTTAACTGTAATTATTTATAATTGAACAGTTTTTAAGGCTAATTCTTGAACTGGCTGAAGTAGTATTTTAAAAAATATCATTAAAACACCTTTTCATATCAAATTAATAAACTATTAATATTTCATGTTAAAATATAATTAAATTAAAACCTTTTTCCCTTGATGTGAAAGGGAAAAACTATTTTATTATGCACTGCTAGGATTGCATGTAGTTTTTAAAAAAGATCATTGTGGGTAGAAAATGAAAGTTTTTTTTCAAATAAAATTTGTGCAAATATATTTACACTTAAAATTTAAAAAAAAATAAAAAAAATCAACCTTAGCAATTACATAAAGGTACTAAAGCCCCTTCCCCCCAACCTATCTGAATCCTTGGCAGTGGTCCTGTAGATTTAATTATCCCAAAACTATGCATCATTATGGCAGTTTAAACATAACTGGATCTTTTAGCACTTTTCAGCCAAGGTATAAAGTTAACTACCCACAATTTTTCGCTCTCTCTAGCCCGTGGTAGTGCTCATGTAAATTCAAGAGTTGTTAACCTAGTGCATGAAATCAGCCAGCACCACCAACAGAGCTGTAAGTGCAATGGACAAAAGTAAGGCTTTACATTGCTACTGCATTTCTTTGGGTATCCACCTTGTTTCTTTAAAATTGTTTCAATTAACTTTTTATTTCAATCTTTGAGTATCAGAAAATTTGAAATTATTGCTTCATCCTGAAATGGGTCATGAGGCTTTTATTTTCTGTAGAATTGGTTTTGAACTTTTAAATCATTCTTGTAAATAAAAACATTTTAAAAATATATTTTAATCATTCTGTTTTGTTCCTATTGATACAGACTTGAGTTTCATAGCTTAGTAAATATTGTTTTCCTTTGTTGCCTTTCCCATTTCTTACTAACTGGCAATAATTTTGTCATACTTAAACTTGATCATAAAAGAATTAATACAGTCTTATATTTAGGCCAATGTTTTAAATATTGGAAATAAAGGGATCTTGGCATTTTAAATTCTATTAGCAAGCCTAATTACATTTTTGTATCAATTTAATATTGACATTAAGAGGTTGCATGCTTCTAGTTTGGGAGTTATTAAACAGTCATTTCACTTAAAATTAAAAGTATAACACTGGCCCCCAGAGTGCGAACATATTATTAGTGTCTATGCAGATTCTTAATTTTTAAATAAAGGCACTCCGCCCATATTGAGCTTGAAAAATATATCTTGAAACAGTCTGGAAATTATTATTTTTAAAAATATATCGTCATAATAATTAATTAAATTTTGAAAATCATAAATATAATACGTAAGCACTCAGTTTTTAATAATTGTAGCAATAGAATAAAGACTCCGATAATAAAAAGTTGACTATTGCAGGTTTCTAATATGTAAGCCACTCACAAAATTACTATAGCTTATTCTGTTAAAAGTTCTTGCTTATGTAACTGTCCAAATGATCTTGATGGGAACTTTTATGCTCATAAAGATTATGATTGTTTGCTGTCAGTCATATCCTGTTTTAAATCTTGTGGTCAATGCTGTTTTACTCTAGCATTATATTTCTTCCCTGAAATATTTGTACCAGAGCTGAAATAAGTGTTTGGTCTACTTTGAGCATACAGCTGTCAACATTAACACAAAATTGCTGAGTTTTTGTTTGCAAGAAGTATAAGAATAACTTTAAAATTTTGTTCGATCTTTTTAGGTCACTTTAAAATCAGTGGAGACTCAAATTCAGCCTGAAATATTAGGTTAGTCAATGTAAAGACAAATACTCAAAATATCTTCCTTAAAATATTTTTTTTTATTAATCATTTTTTTAAAACTAGTTTAAAAATTTAAAATGAAGTCTTTAAACGGTCGATATTTTCACATTAAAATATATGACAAACCAAAGTAGCCAAATCCATTCACAATTACTGACATCAAAGAGTAGTGACATAAGATAATATTTTATTAGACCAATTGCAAAAATAAAATTGTAAACATTTTTTACTTTATTCTTTATCTGGATTGACTGTTCTCATGTTCTTATTAAATGGCTTTAGAATATAAAATCTAACATACAGTTTACTGAAGATGAGATAATCTTTCCAAAAATATGAATATCCCAAGTGTAGATATGTGAAGGGTAGTTTTGATAAATCAATTCTGGATCTAAGTCTGAGTAGGGAAATTTTGATTTTATTTACAATAATAAATTTAATTTAAAAAAGTTTTAAAACAAATAATGCTTTTTAGATTTGCCTTTCAAGCATGGAAATTGTATGCTAAGCAGTACAATGATGCTGAAATAAAAATGGTTACAGATACTAGATTTTAATTTAAAAGTTGAAGACATCACACACATACACCCAAAAAAAATAGATTAAATCTAGCTTTACAAATTGCTTTGAAATTACTTGAATCATTGCTTGTATAAGAGTTTCACATCCTCCATTACCTTTATAGTAAGGTTATTTATATAATTTAGTTTTGTTAAAAGTAGTTTCCTTTCTACATATTTTTTTGAAATAATTTTATTATATTCAAAAATGTATCAGTTAACCTTTAAAAACATAACTCTGTTTATTTTAAGATAAATTTGTGACATTGTTTACCATTCTTGACAAGATTGTAGATCTCCATTCATAAGACAAGATTGTAGAGCTCCATTCATAAATGATGCAGTTATATAAATTCTTCAAAATTACACTTATTTTCAACATCAATTACACTGTCAGGTTTCTCTCTGGTTTGAAAAGCTTTTTAAATGCCTTATGTATGAGTAAAAAAATACTCTGTATTAAAGATACACTGTTATAATTATATTTAAAATTGCATCACAGATACAACTGAATCCAATTGTGAACCGCTTAATGTTTTTATTTGAAGGGAAGTCTTTTAAATTTTTTTTAATAATCTGAGTTTGAAAGTATATGTGCTGCACACTTTTGAAAAGCTTCAGAATAAATTGCATGCTAATAATGAAGTCATGCTCAGTAGATAGATGGTAGCATATTTTTCTAAAAGAATTATTATTAAAAATGTTATACATTCCAGTTTCTTGAAAATTATTTTATCTTAAAGATACCAGTATTATAAATTTAGGTTTTTTTTTGGGGAAGTGGTAATTTTGCTGCTATTAATAAATTTTATAGCTCAAATTTAAACCTTGATAAAAAAATTAATTTGTCACACATAACTGGGGAATATTTTCTAAGTGTTTTGATGAACATTCTCAAAGTTTTTTTTACATTTGTTTGATTTAAAAATACCTTTACATGGGTTAAAGCCATATATTATTTAAAAGGGTGAAAGCCTTTTTCAAGATTTCTTCATTGCAGTTATGAGGATTGTTTTTAAAAAATGTACTCATTACTTGTATAATGACTGATAATTCTGGTGTTTGTAATTTTTATTTTTGAAAATAAATTAGCTTAGAGGAGATGAAGTTTGGTATTGTGCTCAGACAACTATTAAATCCATCTTAGAGATTAAAGAAAATAGTTTTTTGGTGCAGCCAGCATTGATTATACAATCCTGAGCTTTGGCTATACAAAGGTATTGGGATTTACTATTGCTTTATTTTAACTTTTTCAATTCTGAGGTGGGTGAGTGTTTCATTAAAGATGTTGGAAACAGAAATAGTGTAACATTTTATTTAAGTTAAAAAAAACTCCTATGGTGCTTTATAGTAAAAAAAAATCTTTTATATACCAAAAGTTTCAATTCCTGATGTCTCTTTATGTATGCTGGAGTTAAGGCTGCTATACATTACCATTAATTGGTCATCTATAAATTATATCAGTATTTTTTAAGGCTTCGGAAATTAACTATTAATTAATTTATAATTTATTAATAAATTTTGAGAAAATATTTCTTTTTTTCCCCCCCAATTTATTAGTAATTTATATTTTTTGTTACTTATATACTTTTCCCTTGTACTTGTATTATTATTTATTTAGATGTGCATTCGTAAATAAAAAGGTTTTTCTTCCTTATTTCTCGCATAGCAGAACAAATTTGTGGTGTTAAGTCACAAAATTTGGGAGCCATTGAATTACCGCGACTTAACCGGTTTCGCAAAATAATGAATCCTGACTTAACAGGATCTATATATGCATTATAAAAATATAATTAATTGAAATTAATAAAGTTTTTCCCAATTAATCGAATAAAAAATTTTTAATCAGTCCCAGCCCTAGTATTTTTATTTTATGGAAAAAAAACATATCCAATTACAAATTCACCTCTGTAATGTTATAAAAGTCATGAAAGCATTTTGCAAATTTGCATGTATTCTAAAATTAAAATTTTTAATTCATAATAACCCCATTCCATGCATGTACATTGTATTTGTTGCTATGCCTAGTGTTCCAAATATACCTTGTATGTTAAAGCAGGACATTTTTTTTAGACCATAAAATTTAAAAATATTTGAATATTCAGAGTAGAATTCAGTGATATCAGCAACTAACAATTGTGAGGATGATTTATTTTAATCAACACTCATGCATTATATTTTTTGATCTGAAGTATTTTACATTTGAAAGATTTTTTGAAGCATTTGACATCAATTAATTTTTAATAATTCTAGATAAATGATATTTTTAACATCTATTTTCAAACTAATTAGCTTTCAACTATATATTTTAATTAAATTTAAATACTCCTTAACTTTAACTTAAATAATTTTTAAAAAGCTCGTTTGTTAAATGCCATCAATAAAAGAAATGTTTTTTGTAAAGAAATTTTTCTTAGGCTTATATTTTTATTTCTTTATGGTTAAATATTTGTTTGAAGTATTAAAAATTTAATGATACTTTTTTGGGTTTGTATTTACTTTACCTTTTCAGGGCAATGTGATTCCTGTAGAGCAGACATTGGCAAACCGCATCCATTCTCCCGTGACAGAGGTAAATTGTACTACAGACCAGACATCTGTAGCCACTGTGCCTGTAATTCCTGTACAAGCCGCTGCAAAAAATGCTGTTGCAGGTTACAAGAAACATTATGCTCTCACAAGAAGGTCCTTTAGTAGCCCTACCATTCTTGTGAAGCATGGTCATAAGGTTCAAAGACTCATGGTTTCAGGGACTTCACCTCCAACTATGTATAGTGGACAGATTTTAAACCCATGCAACCCATCTGACACTGGGGATGGTAGTGATGCGTACATAAGGTACACACATCTTCCTGGGCACTCTGCTACTAAGTGAAGATCATTTTTGATGCAGATTTCTTTACAAGTTCACCATATTTTTTTTTCAAAGAAAGAAATATGCCATTGTTCCTATTAATAGCTCATACCTTTTTTTTGTCAAAGTAAAAAAAGTTTGATAAATTAAAATGTAATGCTGTAGTTACATGTTTTGATCTACCTTTTTTTAAATAATCACATTGCTGTAGGTGTGAAAATTAGTACATGGAAAAAAGGTTTGAGCTCTGTTGTTTTAACGCAAGTACTCTTGAGATGGATTGTAAATATTTTTTAATAAAATGTTGAATTTTGTTTATATAATCATTTGTTTCTTGTTTTGTGTGTAGTTTTTTCTCCACTAGAAATGTTTAAAAAAATTTCTGAGGCTTTACTTCTTCCCAAGGAAGCATTGAAATTATTAATTATACGTTCGGTAAAGTGACTTAATGATAATAGTTAGTTAATTGATTTCAATTTATCATAAAAAATGGTGTGATTTTAGTATGCTTGGTATCAATGTATCAACAAAGAAATAAATGATCAGTGCCGTTGCAACTTAATTCAGTTCAATGGATTCTAAACATCCAAATACTTATATTTATGTTTTAAGCTAACATAATTAATACATTATTTTGGTACCTGAAAACATGTTCACAACTCTAGAATAAGTAGAAGCTTGAAAACCTGACCTTAAGTTCCTGAATACTGAATAAGGCTACGTTTATAGAGTAGGCGGGTTGTCGCGAGTAATCACTCGCGCGGTTGGTGTTTATAGTAAAAGCGGGGAAAAGCCAGACGACACGCAGTGAACTACGTCACCAAGCTCACAGGTGTGGTTGATAACTAAAAAAAGATATGGACTATTCACAAGTGTGTCAGTGTGAATTATAAATAAAGCAACTTAAAGTCGTATCCGTTCATGGTGTGAAGAGTTTGATAATTTTGGAAATGGACAAAAGACAAGATATTTTTGCAGCAATACAAATTAAAAGGCAAGGTATGAGAAACCAGAGTTTGCCAAACCAAGGCAACACAAACTATTTGCTGGTACTGTAACAATCCAGTGGGACTTTACACCCCGGTATAGGGTTGGCCTGATTCGGCGCTAACTGTGCCAATATGAATTGCAGCATTAGTGTAAAACATGTCAGAGTTATGTAAAAATGGCCATAGAGATACATGACAAATGCATACATTAATTGAAGCAAAAATAAAAGAATACTTACAAATTCTGATGTGTTGTGATTTTCACTTTTTGGTTCAGATCAACATGTGTTAGTGTCTATCTTTCAAAAAGGTAGAGGAAATGGGATGTTATAGATTGCCAAATGGGCCTACATCCAAAATTTACAAGATTTAAAAACGATAAAGGCCAAAAAATTATATCTAAGGGCCAAAACCCTATTGGGACTTTTCCCCCCTGGGACTTTTCACCCCGGTCTCCCCTACATGTAGTAAAGCAGTGTTACCACAATAAAGGACAACCAAATAGGGTGTCACCTAATGGCAGCCCTTTAAGAGAGAAAACAGAAGAAAGATCAAGACAAGATCACTTTGAAAACAAAGGTAGACAAGCATGGAGAGAAAAATATAATCATAATTCCAGACAGAGAGATTATGATGAAAGTAGACAATCATGGAGAGACAGATATAATCCCAATTCCATATATAGAGATTATAATCAAAGCAGAAGATCATGGAGAGGCAGATATAGTTTTGATTCCAGAATTTCCAAGAAATTTTGATCAGCCATGGTGGAGAAAGAATGAAAACCAAGACATGAATGATAGAAAAATAATAAAGTTGAATCGAGCACAAATAGAAACTAGTGACACTGTAGCCACTATTGACAATCACATATATGATAAAAGTAAAAGGAATGAAGACCAGAATAGTAGAGACAAAGATGGTACTAGTGAGTCTGAAACCATTCGTGTGAAATCATCTGAAGTAGGAACAACAATTGGTTGTGTATTAAGCAGAATGAAAGACGTAGATAAAAACAATGATTTTCAGATAAAGCTTTCTACTGACAGTGACTCTGGTCGAAATTCTATTTAATTATCTGGAAGCAAAAATGATATCTCAAAAACTAAATGACTTATTCAAGATGCTGGAATTAATATTGTGAATGGACATAATCGAATTCGTGGTATGTGAATTATTGAACATTTAACAGTCTGAAGAAACATTCAAAGCCCATCTGTTTGAATTCACAGTCCCGCGCGGCAACGCGGAATAAGAACTAGCAACTAGTTCTGGTAATTAAAATTACCCGCGCCGGCCGGAAAATTTGTCCCCTCGAGACACCCGCGTCCTCTATGAACAACTGCAAATCAAAAATAGAAACATTCCTCGCGCGAGTCGACTCGCGCGTGGGATTTTCCGAAACCCGCCGCCTCTATAAACGTAGCCTAACTTATTATTATTAATGATAATGTTGACAAATAGAAATTTACCCAGGTGATCACTGTAAATACATCACATGTTACTATTACTATATATCTCAAATTTATAATTAGGTACTTCATTACCTTAACTTAATAATTTTCCAGGGATTATGATTAATAATACAGACATGATTAAAATTAATGATTAGGCAGATGCCATTTCATCAAAATCAAAGGTTAAATTCAATATAAATATAAAAATGGATTAGGATATAATAAAAAAACTTTATCATTATCACACAGTGAATAGCGTCTTGTTATAAGTTACAGCTTTACTTACCCCAACTGTCGGTCAGGTACCCATTCGGAGCTGGGTGTTCTACCTAGTATTAAAGAGTTAAGCTAACACAAAAAAACAACAACATGATTTTGTTTGATTTGGGCCACCACAACATTGCGATGCTGATAAATGCTTGTCGCAATTACACTTACACGTGTCTTATTTAAATTCAGATTGTTCAATTTAGATGCCTCTGCTTGTACTTGTACTTCTAGAAAGTCGACCAATAATTGCCAATATTGTAATTGTAAATAAATTGTATGGTATAAGTATAATATTAACAAAAAATATATTAAAGTTAAAGCACAGAACTTGAAGTGACATGGACTAAGACTAAGGTACCAAATTTTAGGTGAATTATATGAAGTACCGTTAAGCCTTGAAATAACGAGGTGTGAGGGAATCTGGTCGTAAGGCAGGGGTGTCCAAACTTATTACTAAGACCTGGCTTAAGGCTATTCAATTATAAATTTTTTTTATAACTTTCTTTTGTTTTCAATTTGTAAAATATTATTTTTTTGTGTGAAGTGTGATATTTTAGGGGGGGGGGATGCTATCACGATTTTTGACATTTGTTAAACATCTTATTATTCTTTTAAATCAGTAGAAATTCCTGGAGTAATAAATGCATAAAGTTATAGAACCACGATGGCCAAATGGCGTCTCGCGAGCCGCATGAGGCTCTTCTGTTCACATTGCGGCTAAAGTTATGAAATTAAAATTTTTCGTTTCAAATGTGTAATATAGGGCTGTTATCGATTAAATTTAATCGTTAACTTTTGAAAAATTATCGATTAATTAATCGATAATTTCGATTAAAGCCAAAAATAGAAATTTATGACGTCATTTAACTGAACATTTCTCACGGACATTGAAAATTAAGTATATTTGGAGCTAAATTTTATGACATTGTGTTGATCATTGATACTTGATCGGATGTTTGTGCTGAAGGTGGTACGTCAGATTTGATCCTTTAAAACTATTAAAAGAGAATTGTTTATGGCAGTGAACACAGTAAACCATCTTCGACTTTGCCATCCACAGTTAGCTTAAAAACAAAATTTTTGCTCAACTCTTTGGTGATATGTTTAAATTTAACTGCGCTGATGCTGTTAGCCATTTTTTAGTTGACGTCTACCGTCTACCGGTCCACATAAAGTAATAAAATAAATTATAATATTACGCAGGAGACGTTTGTACGTAATATATATATATATAAATTATTATTATAATTAATTATTTATTAATAAAAAATTTAAAAATATAAATATAAATATTTTCTTTAATTTTAATCGAATTTTTATCGATTAAAATAATTTTAATCGATACAATTTTTTAACGTTTAATCGAGACATTAATCGTTAATTTCCGCAGCCCCGATATAATATAAATAAATATAACAATAAAATCATCATCAATGATAAAAAGTACCAGTAGGGTCCATCCCTATATTACCTAACGGCACTAACGCACAAAATTCGTATTTTGTACCTCCTCCCCGTTGCATCCCGTACATTTTCGGCCCCCCCCCTCGCATGTGTACGTACAAATTCGCTCACCCCCCCTTTTTTTTGTTGAAAAATATAAATTTTAAGCCGGAGTCAGAAGATATTGGTTTTACCCTTTGAAGCCGTCCATAAATGACGTCACGACTAAAAAGGGGGTGGGGGAGGGGGTGTTCAAGAAATGTGACGTCACATCAAAATGCTTTGGGGCCGTCCATTAATGACACTGCGATTATGGCCGATTTTAACCCCCACGTCACGCGTCGTCACTAAAAGTTAGACCCACCTCTCTTTTCCAATATTACGTCACAAAAATGCCCCTTCTCCCCCAAAAAATATTTTTTAATTTGAAAATTAGCATGTTTCAAATCACTTTTTTGTCGTTTAAGTATGTATTTAGTGTAAGGCTGCACTTTAATATCGTAACATGCGCGAAGCCCATGTAAAACGTCATTAAATAAATTGTAAACAAACAAATATTTAAGTACAACTTTTATTTTAATTTACGCGTTTTGATGTGACGTGACAATCCTTAAAATACCCCTTCCCTTCGTCACAATTGGTCGACCCCCTCCCCCCTCTAGGTGCGTAACGTCATAAATGACGTCATCCGATTTTGGCAGATTTTTCACACCCCCCCCTCGTCATGCATCGTCACAAAAATTTAGACCATCCCCTCCAATATGACGTCACAAAGCTTTGCGGACCCCCCACACACACATAAAAGCTGTATTTTCTATTTGAAAAAGAGCATGTTTAAAATCACTTTTTGTCATTTAAGTATTTATTTAGTGTAGGCCTGCATTCTAATATCGTAACACATGTGAAGTCATGTAAAACACCATGTAACAATTCAAATATTTTAAGTGGAACTTTTATTTAAAGTCGCGAGTGTTGATATGACGTCACATTTCTTTAACACCCCCTCCCCCACGTCACACATCGTCACAAATATGTAGACCCCCCCTTTTCCCCTAGGTGCGAGAAATCGCGCCCCGCTGTGTGTCTATAACTTTAGTATAACGGCTAAGGCACCGGTGGGCGAAAGAGAAACTTCATCTAATTTCAAGAAATGGAAATATAAATTCGACTATTATCTCTATATATAAAAATCAAAGTATGTCTGTGTGTGTGTGCATGTCCTTTATAGCTGACTAAACCATTCATCCGATCGTCATGAAATTTTTGGAGACTGTTTAGTACCTACCTGGGATGGTAACTGGCAACTTTGTTTTCTAAATTTAACACTCATGGGGCACCGGGGCCCATAATGTCATTTTGTGCTTATATGAGCTATATAAAATTTAGTTTAAGCGCTAGCTACTGTGTAAATTGATGGATCTTAACCAAACTTTGTATATGACAACTTGATAGGCAATACTAAAATACTATAGGGAACTGAACTGCAAATAGTCATTCCTTTGGGGCTGGGGGCCCAAAAATTCACATTTCTTAAACGTTTAAAATTTTATTCACCATTCAGTCATTAACAATCTTGACAAATAATGACACATGTATCAATTATTATACAAATTGAAATGAACAGGGGTTTTGAACTTTATATCTTGCACTGAATGGGCCCCGGGGCCCTTAATGTCTTTTTTTGCTTATATAAGATATATAAAAATTAGTTTATGCGTAAGCTACTGAGTTAATTATTGGATCTAAACCAAAATTTAAATAAAAAAACCTGGTAGCCCATATTTAAATACTATAGGGCACATAACTTCAAATGTCCATTCGTTCGGGGCCGGGGGCCCCCAATGTATTTTCTTCTTATATGTTTAATGTATTTTCCCCCATTCAATTTTTCACAATCTTGAGGAATAAATCTATGAGGAAACTTAATTAAATGAAAAGGTTTTTGAAATTACATCTATCACCAAATGGGCCCAGGGGCCCTAAATGTCTTTTTTTTCATATATCTTCTATATATATAAAAAACAAAGTATGTAAGTATGTGTGTGTGTGTGTGTGTGTGTGTGTGCAATCTCCTTTATAGCTGACTAAACCATTCATCCGATCGTCATGAAATTTTTGGAGACTTTTAAGTACCTACCTGGGATGGTAACTGGCAACTTTGTTTTCTAAATTTAACACTCATGGGGCACCGGGGGCCCATAATGTCATTTTGTGCTTATATGAGCTATATAAAATTTAGTTTAAGCGCTAGCTACTGTGTAAATTGATGGATCTTAACCAAACTTTGTATATGACAACTTGATAGGCAATACTAAAATACTATAGGGAACTGAACTGCAAATAGTCATTCCTTTGGGGCTGGGGGCCCAAAAATTCACATTTCTTAAACGTTTAAAATTTTATTCACCATTCAGTCATTAACAATCTTGACAAATAATGACACATGTATCCATTATTATACAAATTGAAATGAACAGGGGTTTCGAACTTTATATCTTGCACTGAATGGGCCCCGGGGCCCTTAATGTCTTTTTTGCTTATATAAGTATAAGATATATAAAAATTAGTTTATGCGTTATCTACTGAGTTAATGAATGGATCTAAACCAAAATTTAAATACAAAAACTTGGTAGCCCATATTAAAATACTAAAGGGCACATAACTTCAAATGTCCATTCGTTCGGGGCCGGGGGCCCCCAATGTATTTTCTTCTTATATGTTTAATGTATTTTCCCCCATTCAATTTTTCACAATCTTGAGGAATAAATCTATGAGGAAACTTAATTAAATGAAAAGGTTTTTGAAATTTACATCTATCACCAAATGGGCACAGGGGCCCTAAATGTCTTTTTTTTCATATATCTTCTATTATATAAAAATCAAAGTATGTCTGTGTGTGTGTGTGTGTGTGTGTGTGTGTGTGCATGTCCTTTATAGCTGACTAAACTATTCATCCGATCGTCATGAAATTTTTGGAGATTGTGAAGTACCTACCTGACATGGTAACTGGCAAATTTGTTTTCTAAATTTAACACTCATGGGGCACCGGGGGCCCATAATGTCATTTTTTGCTTATATGAGCTATATAAAATTTAGTTTAAGCGCTAGCTACTGTGTAAATTGATGGATCTTAACCAAACTTTGTATATGACAACTTGATAGGCAATACTAAAATACTATAGGGAACTGAACTGCAAATAGTCATTCCTTTGGGGCTGGGGGCCCAAAAATTCACATTTCTTAAACGTTTAAAATTTTATTCACCATTCAGTCATTAACAATCTTGACAAATAATGACACATGTATCAATTATTATACAAATTGAAATGAACAGGGGTTTTGAACTTTATATCTTGCACTGAATGGGCCCCGGGGCCCTTAATGTCTTTTTTTGCTTATATAAGATATATAAAAATTAGTTTATGCGTAAGCTACTGAGTTAATTATTGGATCTAAACCAAAATTTAAATAAAAAAACCTGGTAGCCCATATTTAAATACTATAGGGCACATAACTTCAAATGTCCATTCGTTCGGGGCCGGGGGCCCCCAATGTATTTTCTTCTTATATGTTTAATGTATTTTCCCCCATTCAATTTTTCACAATCTTGAGGAATAAATCTATGAGGAAACTTAATTAAATGAAAAGGTTTTTGAAATTACATCTATCACCAAATGGGCCCAGGGGCCCTAAATGTCTTTTTTTTCATATATCTTCTATATATATAAAAAACAAAGTATGTAAGTATGTGTGTGTGTGTGTGTGTGTGTGTGTGCAATCTCCTTTATAGCTGACTAAACCATTCATCCGATCGTCATGAAATTTTTGGAGACTTTTAAGTACCTACCTGGGATGGTAACTGGCAACTTTGTTTTCTAAATTTAACACTCATGGGGCACCGGGGGCCCATAATGTCATTTTGTGCTTATATGAGCTATATAAAATTTAGTTTAAGCGCTAGCTACTGTGTAAATTGATGGATCTTAACCAAACTTTGTATATGACAACTTGATAGGCAATACTAAAATACTATAGGGAACTGAACTGCAAATAGTCATTCCTTTGGGGCTGGGGGCCCAAAAATTCACATTTCTTAAACGTTTAAAATTTTATTCACCATTCAGTCATTAACAATCTTGACAAATAATGACACATGTATCCATTATTATACAAATTGAAATGAACAGGGGTTTCGAACTTTATATCTTGCACTGAATGGGCCCCGGGGCCCTTAATGTCTTTTTTGCTTATATAAGTATAAGATATATAAAAATTAGTTTATGCGTTATCTACTGAGTTAATGAATGGATCTAAACCAAAATTTAAATACAAAAACTTGGTAGCCCATATTAAAATACTAAAGGGCACATAACTTCAAATGTCCATTCGTTCGGGGCCGGGGGCCCCCAATGTATTTTCTTCTTATATGTTTAATGTATTTTCCCCCATTCAATTTTTCACAATCTTGAGGAATAAATCTATGAGGAAACTTAATTAAATGAAAAGGTTTTTGAAATTTACATCTATCACCAAATGGGCACAGGGGCCCTAAATGTCTTTTTTTTCATATATCTTCTATTATATAAAAATCAAAGTATGTCTGTGTGTGTGTGTGTGTGTGTGTGTGTGTGTGCATGTCCTTTATAGCTGACTAAACTATTCATCCGATCGTCATGAAATTTTTGGAGATTGTGAAGTACCTACCTGACATGGTAACTGGCAAATTTGTTTTCTAAATTTAACACTCATGGGGCACCGGGGGCCCATAATGTCATTTTTTGCTTATATGAGCTATATAAAAATTAGTTTAAGCGCTAGCTACTGTGTAAATTGTTGGATCTTAACCAAACTTTGTATATGACAACGTGATAGCCAACATTAAAATACTATAGGGCACTGAACTGCAAATAGTCATTCCTTTGGGGCTGGGGGCCCAAAAATTCACATTTCTTAAACGTTTAATATTTTATTCACCATTCAGTCATTCACAATCTTGACAAATAATGACACATGTATCCATTATTATACAAATTGAAATGAACATAGTTTTTGAACTTTATATCTTGCATGGAATGGGCCCCGGGGCCCTTAATGTCTTTTTTTGCTTATATAAGATATATAAAAATTAGTTTATTCGTTAGCTACTGAGTAAATGAATGCATCTAAACCAGAATTTGAATACAAAAACTTGGTAGACCATATTAAAATACTATAGGGCACATAACTTCAAATGTCCATTCCTTCGGGGCCGGTGGCCCCCAATGTCTTTTCTTCGCATATGTTAATGTATTTTCCCCCCTTCACTTTTTCACGATCTTGAGGAATATATCTATGAGGAAACTTAATTAAATGAAAAGGTTTTTGAAATTACATCTATCACCAAATGGGCCCAGGGGCCCTAAATGTCTTTTTTTTCATATATCTTCTATATATATATAAAATCAAAGTATGTATGTGTGTGTGTGTGTGTGTGTGTGTGCAATCTCCTTTATAGCTGACTAAACCATTCATCCGATCGTCATGAAATTTTTGGAGACTGTTAAGTACCTACCTGGGATAGTAACTGGCAACTTTGTTTTCTAAATTTAACACTCATGGGGCACCGGGGGCCCATAATGTCATTTTGTGCTTATATGAGCTATATAAAATTTAGTTTAAGCGCTAGCTACTGTGTAAATTGATGGATCTTAACCAAACTTTGTATATGACAACTTGATAGGCAATACTAAAATACTATAGGGCACTGAACTGCAAATAGTCATTCCTTTGGGGCTGGGGGCCCAAAAATTCAAATTTCTTAAACGTTTAAAATTTTATTCACCATTCAGTCATTAACAATCTTGACAAATAATGACACATGTATCCATTATTATACAAATTGAAATGAACAGGGGTTTCGAACTTTATATCTTGCACTGAATGGGCCCCGGGGCCCTTAATGTCTTTTTTGCTTATATAAGTATAAGATATATAAAAATTAGTTTATGCGTTATCTACTGAGTTAATGAATGGATCTAAACCAAAATTTAAATACAAAAACTTGGTAGCCCATATTAAAATACTAAAGGGCACATAACTTCAAATGTCCATTCGTTCGGGGCCGGGGGCCCCCAATGTCTTTTCTTTGTATATGTTTAATGTATTTTCCCCCTTTTCAATTTTTCACAATCTTGAGGAATATATCTATGAGGAAACTTAATTAAATGAAAAGGTTTTTGAAATTTACATCTATCACCAAATGGGCACAGGGGCCCTAAATGTCTTTTTTTTTCATATATCTTCTATTATATAAAAATCAAAGTATGTCTGTGTGTGTGTGTGTGTGTGTGTGTGTGTGTGTGTGCATGTCCTTTATAGCTGACTAAACTATTCATCCGATCGTCATGAAATTTTTGGAGATTGTTAAGTACCTACCTGACATGGTAACTGGCAAATTTGTTTTCTAAATTTAACACTCATGGGGCACCGGGGGCCCATAATGTCATTTTTTGCTTATATGAGCTATATAAAAATTAGTTTAAGCGCTAGCTACTGTGTAAATTGTTGGATCTTAACCAAACTTTGTATATGACAACGTGATAGCCAACATTAAAATACTATAGGGCACTGAACTGCAAATAGTAATTCCTTTGGGGCTGGGGGCCCAAAAATTCACATTTCTTAAACGTTTAATATTTTATTCACCATTCAGTCATTCACAATCTTGACAAATAATGACACATGTATCCATTATTATACAAATTGAAATGAACATAGTTTTTGAACTTTATATCTTGCATGGAATGGGCCCCGGGGCCCTTAATGTCTTTTTTTGCTTATATAAGATATATAAAAATTAGTTTATTCGTTAGCTACTGAGTAAATGAATGCATCTAAACCAGAATTTGAATACAAAAACTTGGTAGACCATATTAAAATACTATAGGGCACATAACTTCAAATGTCCATTCCTTCGGGGCCGGTGGCCCCCAATGTCTTTTCTTCGCATATGTTTAATGTATTTTCCCCCCTTCACTTTTTCACGATCTTGAGGAATATATCTATGAGGAAACTTAATTAAATGAAAAGGTTTTTGAAATTACATCTATCACCAAATGGGCCCAGGGGCCCTAAATGTCTTTTTTTTCATATATCTTCTATATATATATAAATCAAAGTATGTATGTGTGTGTGTGTGTGTGTGTGTGTGTGTGCAATCTCCTTTATAGCTGACTAAACCATTCATCCGATCGTCATGAAATTTTTGGAGACTGTTAAGTACCTACCTGGGATGGTAACTGGCAACTTTGTTTTCTAAATTTAACACTCATGGGGCACCGGGAGCCCATAATGTCATTTTGTGCTTATATGAGCTATATAAAATTTAGTTTAAGCGCTAGCTACTGTGTAAATTGATGGATCTTAACCAAACTTTGTATATGACAACTTGATAGGCAATACTAAAATACTATAGGGCACTGAACTGCAAATAGTCATTCCTTTGGGGCTGGGGGCCCAAAAATTCAAATTTCTTAAACGTTTAAAATTTTATTCACCATTCAGTCATTAACAATCTTGACAAATAATGACACATGTATCCATTATTATACAAATTGAAATGAACAGGGGTTTCGAACTTTATATCTTGCACTGAATGGGCCCCGGGGCCCTTAATGTCTTTTTTGCTTATACAAGTATAAGATATATAAAAATTAGTTTATGCGTTATCTACTGAGTTAATGAATGGATCTAAACCAAAATTTAAATACAAAAACTTGGTAGCTCATATTAAAATACTAAAGGGCACATAACTTCAAATGTCCATTCGTTCGGGGCCGGGGGCCCCCAATGTCTTTTCTTTGTATATGTTTAATGTAATTTCCCCCTTTTCAATTTTTCACAATCTTGAGGAATATATCTATGAGGAAACTTAATTAAATGAAAAGGTTTTTGAAATTTACATCTATCACCAAATGGGCACAGGGGCCCTAAATGTCTTTTTTTTTCATATATCTTCTATTATATAAAAATCAAAGTATGTCTGTGTGTGTGTGTGTGTGTGTGTGTGCATGTCCTTTATAGCTGACTAAACTATTCATCCGATCGTCATGAAATTTTTGGAGATTGTTAAGTACCTACCTGACATGGTAACTGGCAAATTTGTTTTCTAAATTTAACACTCATGGGGCACCGGGGGCCCATAATGTCATTTTTTGCTTATATGAGCTATATAAAAATTAGTTTAAGCGCTAGCTACTGTGTAAATTGTTGGATCTTAACCAAACTTTGTATATGACAACTTGATAGGCAATACTAAAATACTATAGGGCACTGAACTGCAAATAGTCATTCCTTTGGGGCTGGGGGCCCAAAAATTCAAATTTCTTAAACGTTTAAAATTTTATTCACCATTCAGTCATTAACAATCTTGACAAATAATGACACATGTATCCATTATTATACAAATTGAAATGAACAGGGGTTTCGAACTTTATATCTTGCACTGAATGGGCCCCGGGGCCCTTAATGTCTTTTTTGCTTATATAAGATATATAAAAATTAGTTTATGCGTTATCTACTGAGTTAATGAATGGATCTAAACCAAAATTTAAATACAAAAACTTGGTAGCCCATATTAAAATACTAAAGGGCACATAACTTCAAATGTCCATTCGTTCGGGGCCGGGGTCCCCCAATGTCTTTTCTTCGTATATGTTTAATGTATTTTCCCCCATTCAATTTTTCACAATCTTGAGGAATATATCTATGAGGAAACTTAATTAAATGAAAAGGTTTTTGAAATTTACATCTATCACCAAATGGGCCCAGGGGCCCTAAATGTCTTTTTTTTTCATATATCTTCTATATATATAAAAATCAAAGTATGTCTCTGTGTGTGTGTGTGTGCATGTCCTTTATAGCTGACTAAACTATTCATCCGATCGTCATGAAATTTTTGGAGAATGTTAAGTACCTACCTGACATGGTAACTGGCAACTTTGTTTTCTAAATTTAACACTCATGGGGCACCGGGGGCCCATAATGTCATTTTTTGCTTTCATGAGCTATATAAAAATTAGTTTAAGCGCTAGCTACTGTGTAAATTGTTGGATCTTAACCAAACTTTGTATATGACAACTTGATAGCCAACATTAAAATACTATAGGGCACTGAACTGCAAATAGTCATTCCTTTGGGGCTGGGGGCCCAAAAATTCACATTTCTTAAACGTTTAAGATTTTATTCACCATTCAGTCATTCACAATCTTGACAAATAATGACACATGTATCCATTATTATACAAATTGAAATGAACAAGGTTTTTGAACTTTATATCTTGCATGGAATGGGCCCCGGGGCCCTTAATGTCTTTTTTGCTTATGTAAGATATATAAAAATTAGTTGATTCTTTAGCTACTGAGTATATGAATGCATCTAAACCAGAATTTGAATACAAAAACTTGGTAGACCATATTAAAATACTATAGGGCATAGGGCACATAACTTCAAATGTCCATTCCTTCGGGGCTGGGGGCCCCCAATGTCTTTTCTTCGTATATGTTTAATGTATTTTCCCCCCTTCACTTTTTCACGATCTTGAGGAATATATCTATGAGGAAACTTCATTAAATTAAAATGTTTTTTGAAATTTACATCTATCACCAAATGGGCCCAGGGGCCCTAAATGTATTTTTTTCTTATATCTATCTATATCTATATATAAATAAAAATATGTCTGTGTGTGTGCATGTCCTTTATAGATGACTAAACCATTCATCCGATAGTCATGAAAATTTCGGAGACTGTTAAGTACCCACCTGGGATGGTAACTGGCGACTTTTTTTCTAAATTTAACACTCATGGGGCACCGGGGGCCCATAATGTCATTTGTTGCTTATATGAGCTTTATAAAAATTAGTTTAAGCGCTAGCTACTGTATACATTGTTGGATCTTAACCAAACTTTGTATATAACAACTTAATAGCCAATATTAAAATACTATAGGACACTGAACTGCAAATAGTCATTCCTTTGCGGTTGGGGGTGAAAAATTCCAATTTCTTAAATGTTTATGATTTTATTAACCATTCAGTTTATTAACAATCTTGACGAATAATGACACATTTATTATCATGTATCCAATATTATACACATTGAAATGAACATGTGTTTTGAACTTTATATCTTGCACTGAATGGGCCCCGGGGCCCTTAATGTCTTTTTTGCTAATATAAGCTATATAATAATTAGTTTATGCGTTAGCTACTGAGTAAATGAATCGATCTTAACAAAAATGTGAATAAAAAACTTGGCAACCCATACTAAAATACTATAGGGCACAGAAATTCAAACGTCTAGTCCTTCGGGGCCACGGGCGCCTAATGCATTTTCTTCGTATATGTTTAAGATATTTTTCTACATTCAATTTTGCACGATATTGAGGACTATATTTTTGAGGAAAGTGTTTTAAAAATTAACAGGTTTTTGAAATTAACATCTTTCAACAAAAGGGCCCAGGGGCCCCTTAAAGCCGTTTTTTTTCTTATATTAGCTGTATAAAAATTAGTATTAGCGTAAAAAACTGAGCAAATTAATGTATCTTGACCCATTTTAGTAACTCAAGGGTCTATATTTTATTACGATAGGGCACTGAACTCCTAATTTTCATTCCCATGGGGCTGGGGGCCCAAAATGTCTTTTTTTAGTAAATGTTTAATATTTTATCGTCCATTCAATTTTAAACAATATTGAGAAATATAAATAAATGTATGTATTTTGAAATTTATTCAAATGAACATATGTTTCGGACTTTAGTTTTGCTATAATTGGGCCCTGGGGCCCTTAATGCTGTTTTTTGATAATACGAGCTTTATAAAAAAAATTAGTTTATGCGTTAGCTACTGAGTAAATGATTGGATCTTAACCAAACTTTGTATACAAAAACTTGGTAGCCCATATTAAAATACTTAAGGTTTCTGAACTTTTTATGTCGATTTCTTTGAGGCCGGTGCCTCAAATATCTTTTTTCATATATGTTTAAGATATTTTTGCCATTCACTTTTTAACGATCTTGATAAATATATCCCCGATGAAACTGAATTAAAATGAAAAGGTTTTTATAAATTGATATTTGCACCGAATAGGCCCGGGCCCCCTTTATGTCGTTTTATTTTTACTATATCTATATATATAAAAATCAAACTGTGTGTGTGTGTGAGTCTGCATGTTCTTTATAGCTGACTAAACCATTCAGTATGCTCCCGGGATGGTAACTGGCTACTTTTTTTCAATATTTAACACTAATGGGGTGCCAGGGGCCCATACTTTCATGTTTTGCTTATACGACCTATATAAAAATTAGTTTAAGCGTTAGCTACTGAGTAAATGAATAGATCTTAACAAAAATTTGTATACAAAAACTTGGTAGCCCATATTAAAATACTATAGGGCACTTGACTCCTTATGGCCACTCCTTCGCGGCTGGGGGCCCAAAATACCTTTTTACTTAAACATTTAAGATTGTATTCCCAAATTCAATTATTAAAAAACTTGACAAATAATGGTAAATGTATCCATTATCATCCATATTGAAATGAACAGGTGTTTTGAACTTTATATCTTGCCATGAATGGGCCCTGGGGCCCTTAATGTCGTTTTTTGCTTATATGAGATATATAAAAATTAGTTTCTGCATTAGCTACTTGGTAAATGAATGGATCTTAACCAAAATTTGCACACAAAAACTTGGTAGCCCATATTAATATACTAATGGGCACTAAACTTCTAATGTCAATATCTTCCGGGCTAAGGGCCCCAAATTTAATTTTTTTCGTATATGTTTAAGATATGTTTCCTATTTACTTTTTTAAAGATCTTGAGAAATATATTAACAATAAAACTGAATTAAAAGGAACAGGTTTTTGAAATTGACCTCTTGCACCGAATGGGCCGGGGGGCCCTTAATGTAATTTCCCCCCTATATTAGCTAAATAAAAAGTAGTTTAAGCGTTAAATAATGAGAAATAACTGGATTTTGACCAAACTTAGTATATAAAAACCTAATTGCCTATATTAATATAGTAATATACGGTAGTGAACTCTTAATGTCTTTTTACTGAACTTTAATAATTTTATTCCCTATTCAATTTTATACGATATTTAGGAATATAGCTTGAGTACAATGGCAATAAAAAACTATATAATCACTCATTTTGGGGCCGGGGCCCTTAATATCTTTTCGTCTTTTGTACGCTATTTAATTATTAATTTATTTATCCGTTTGCTATGAAACTTGGAAGTTTTTTTCACACTTCCGCGAAGGTTTCTGGCATTATTGTTTTGAAACATATCACTCATTGGTTTCTTTAAATTTATTCATTTTTACTGAGATATTTGCAACGCACGACGGGTCTGCTAGTATTTTAATAATAAGTAAACGTTTGGTCTGAATCAAATGTTAATTACTTCCAAGTCCAAGTAACTAAAAGTTCAAAATTTCGTTTGCAATAAATTATAAAACTTATTGCATATGAGGCCGTCCATAAAGTACGTCACGCTCCAGAGGGGGGAGGGGGTGTAAGAAAGTGTGACAGGGGTGAGGGGGGGGTCCGGCCATATCTGACGTCATGGTGCTTTATATTAAATTTTAATTATTTTGTTAATTAAAAACAACATTTATGTTCGAAAGTGTGACGTACTTTAGGGGGGGGGGTTCCAAGATTTGTGACAAGGGGGGGGGGAAGTTAAAATCGTCAAAAATAGCGTGACGTACTTTATGGATGGCCCCTATCAGTCTTGACCAGTCGGTTTCGAATGCCGTTTGCAGCCAGAGCAGTTTACGTTACTATGCTTAGTAGTATGCAAATTAAATTTGTTGTGCGTACGTACCCATTCAGTCGAGACCCCCCTCCCCCCGTACACATGCATTCGCAAAATGCCGTAAATTTAAGACCCCCCCCCTGCGTACGTAATATATGGATGGCCCCGTAAGTTTTTTAAATTTATTTTTTAAAATCTTGACCGAAACAAATGTTGGACCATAATTTGGGGTAGATCTAAAGAAAGAAACATTGAGCTTGCTGAGTTAAGGTTTGGAATGTCACTACTTTCTTCGTTCAGCAAAAATAAAGGTGTCACTTCAACTGAGGCAAGTTATGACATTGCTTGGACTATTGCTCATGCTAGAGAACCTTCTGACAGAACCGCACCTAAACTAATAGGCCTAGCAACCAACCCGTTTGAAAGAAACTTTCGAGTTCTAATGCTTCTCAGCAGAATTATAACAATTAATGTTGACTATACGTGTCGTCCATAAATGACGTCACGCACACAGAGGGTGAGGGGGTCAAGCATTTGTGACGATGGGGAAAGGGGGGGGGGTTAAAGAAATGTGACTTCACTTAAAAAAAGCAGCAACTTTAAATAAAATTTCCTTTTAACTAATTCATTGCTTGCAATTGATTTAATGACGTTTTAAATAGCTTCTCGCGTCTTACGATGTGTACGGCTCGCGAAAATTTATCCCAAAAAAAAATTCGTTTGAACTATTTCCGTGAAATACTTTTAACACGAAAATGCTTGAGAAGTATCCGTCAAAGGGAAATAAAATAAAGATCTGACAAACTGCAAGGTATTTTCATACAACTTTTCCCCCTGAACATGAAAGAAAAAATCATAAAGACAAAAAAGATTTAGCTTCTTTCAATGAATCAATGACAGGAAGTTAACGAGTCCTTAAAATACGCCGACATTATTTAGTTACCAGTTGAGAAAGGCCAATGTTGTTTTTTCTTTTTTAAAATCTACTCCCCCCCTCCCCACCCTTCTCATTCCCTCCTTTACTCATATCGCTATTTTAGTTGTTCAAATATATTTACTGTAATCTATACTAATAAAAGGCAAAGCCCTGACTCACTCACTCACTCACTGACTGACTGATTCATCACTAATTCTCCAACTTCCCGTGTAGATACAAGCATGAAACTTTGGGGAGTTGTCAAGTACCCTCTCACGACGAAAATTGGCAAAAAAGAATTTTAAAATTCCCGCTCATGTGGGGCCGGGGGCCCAAAAACGTTTATTCCCCTTATATGGCTTATATAAAATTTGAATATCACTAATTCTCCTATTTCCCGAGTAGGCAGAAGCATGAAACTTTGGGAAGTGGTTGAGTACAATCCCGCGATGGTAACGGGAGAAAAATTATTTAAATTATCACTTCCTGGGGGCCGGGGGCCCAAATGAAGTTTTTTCCAAATATGAGCTATATAAAAACTAAAAATCACTAATTCTCCAACTTCCCGTGTCGGTAGAAGCATGAAACTTTGGGAAATTGTTGAGTAGCCTCTCGCGACGAAAATTGGCCTAAAAGAATTTTAAAATTCACACTCATGGGGGCCGGGGGCCCAAAAACGTTTTTTTTCCTATATACGAGTTATATAAAAACTGAAAATCACTAATTCTCCTATTTCCCGTGTAGGTAGAAGCATGAAACTCTGGGGAGTTGATAAATACACTTACGCGATGGTAACAAGCGAATTTTTTTTATAAAATTATCACTTACTGGGGACCGGGGGCCCAAATGTAGTTTTTTTCTTTTACAAAAAACTGACTCCTCACTAATTCTCCAACTTCCCGCGTAGGTAGAAGCATGAAACCTTGGGAAGTTGTTAAGTAGCCTCTTGCGACGATACTTGGGGTAAAAGAATTTTAGTCGCATGTCCCCATCAGAATAAGGTCGTATGTCCCCATCAGAAGAAGGTCGCATGTCCCCATCAGAATAATGTCGCATGTCCCCATCAGAATAATGTCGTATGTCCCCATCAGAATAAGGTCGTATGTCCCCATCAGAATAAGGTCGCATGTCCCCATCAGAATAAGGTCGTATGTCCCCATCAGAAGAAGGTCGCATGTCACCATCAGAATAAGGTCGTATGTCCCCATCAGAATAATGTCGTATGTCCCCATCAGAATAAGGTCGTATGTCCCCATCAGAAGAAGGTCGCATGTCCCCATCAGAATAAGGTCGTATGTCCCCATCAGAATAATGTCGTATGTCCCCATCAGAATAAGGTCGTATGTCCCCATCAGAATAAGGTCGTATGTCCCCATCAGAATAATGTCGCATGTCCCCATCAGAAGAAGGTCGTATGTCCCCATCAGAAGAAGGTCGCATGTCCCCATCAGAAGAAGGTCGCATGTCCCCATCAGAAGAAGGTCGCATGTCCCCATCAGAATAAGGTCGTATGTCCCCATCAGAATAATGTCGTATGTCCCCATCAGAATAAGGTCGTATGTCCCCATCAGAATAATGTCGCACGTCCCCATCAGAATAAGGTCGTATGTCCCCATCAGGATAATGTCGTATGTCCCCATCAGAATAAGGTCGTATGTCCCCATCAGAATAATGTCGTATGTCCCCATCAGAATAATGTCGCATGTCCCCATCATAATAATGTTCCAAGCGATGGAATAACTTTGAAGTGACATTTTCTTTGCTCAAACCAGAAAGTAGTGTCTGCTGCTGACACATTCCCGACTTTAACTCAGCAAGCTTGCATTTTCTTCTTAATTCAGATTGCAGTGGATATGGTGATGCAAATTCTTCATAACTTTTTTCATAGTGAATCTTGATAATTTAATATTTCTAACTTTGTAATTTACTAGCGGTGTTTAGCACATGAGGCAAATTGGCTTTCCGTCACTATTGATATATACAAGGTCCTCTTCCCATTCTGGTTGAAAAATTTTATTTTTCTCTTTGTATTTTCGTTTCCTGTTATCAATCAGAAACCAATCACTCCATCGAACTTTTCAAGTTTAAATAAAGTCCACATTATTTTCAACTCTTTGTGTCGGTCAAGATTGTTTTAAAACTTTCATTTAAAAAAATATATTATTAATTTTTTTTTGTATTATAAATTATGTCAAACGAAAAGTTTTAATTTCACAAATTGTTCGCGAGCCGCAATGTAAACACAGAAGAGGCACCTACGGCCCAGTAACCGCAGTTTGTCCCCCGTTGTTATATATGTTATGTGTTTCTATTGACATATATTTTTGTTTTGTTTTACATGTTTTAATATTTGGTAATTGTGTAAAAGTAACGCTTAAATTTCTTCAACATAAAGTAACGTTACATCAAATGAAAAGTTTAAATAATTAAATTTGAAATTAAAAAAAAATTCAGAATATACATTTTTCATTGCGAGTGGGGTCGTGGTTCATCAACAGAGGCGTAACTAGGTTTTTGGCTCCCTTGGCTAATTTATTTTTGGCGCCCTTGATAAATTGACAAGTTTCAGCTTTGCGATTTTTTCATTTTTTAGAAAAAATAATTGAATTTCTCTTATTTTATTTTATGACAATAATTACGTAGTCTGACAGTGACAGTCATACGACGTGATTATAACAAATGCATAAGACAGGAACAATACTAATTTTCAGTTTATTATCATCAACATACGTAATTCCCGTAATGGATGTAATGCTTCTTGGATGTAATGCTGATTTGTTCAATAGTGAGCACCAAAAATAATTCTTTTCGAACGTTCCGTATAAAATTGTTCAATATGATAATAAATGAATCAAATTAAAATAAATCAAATAAATGAAATTTCTGTATTACGTTATATTTTAATATGATGTGTATTTATTTTGAAAACTTCCGTCATTTTTGACGGGTGATACGCCAGTTCACTAAATAATACCAAATAAATTGGTGGATAAAACGGGATCTTGTTGCGTTAATAAAGACTACAGCAAAACTTGAAGTATTATGTCATTTTATTATAAATAAAAAAATAGTATCAATGTTTCATACTCATTATCTCATACATAACGATAGAAACTCACAATTAAAAGTATATTTAAGTAACACTCCACCGATCCACTCCTATATCATATATCAAAGGTCCAAAGCCTAACTTTTCTTGCTTTAATGTTTGCAAAATTAGTGATTATTTCATCGAAGTGTTTTTGACTGGTAAGTTCACTTTCGATGGAAAGAAGAGCTAGAGATTATGTGCGTTGTTGACCTGAAGTCGATCTCAAGTAAGTTTTGATAATTTTTAGTTTGCTGAAACTCCTTTCAAAAGTGGCTATTGTGGTTGGCACTGTAAGAAATGTTTTCAGAGCTAGTTCGATATTTTGGTACGATTCTTACAATTCCCATGTAGCGAGAGCGTTTAGAAGATCTAAATGAAACATGTACATGTTATCGGGTTTTTTTGTTTTGCAATAGTTCAATCATTTGGTTTTTAAAGCATTTTATTTCAATTATAAATTGCTCTTTTTTATTTCGGTTTTCCAATTAGAAAAACTGGCGTAATAGGTGCAGATAGTGAGTAAAGTGGGGGAGGGGAAGGAAGATGTCTCCTCTCACGGGCTTGTGTCGGCATGTCAAAGCAAGTTGGCTCCTTTCATGTGGAACATTGACACTGCCCCTCTTTCCTAGTAAGTCGAATAGCTGGTATGGCTGTTTCTCCCCCCCCCCTCTCAATATCTACATTGTCCTTGATTAATCGGCGCCTTTTACGCCATTTTCCCTAACTACAAAACTCCGTAAGTCGAATTTCTTTTTAGGGTCCTTTGAGTTCGACTTAGAGAGGTCCGACTGTATTTATTTAATACAAATTTAAAAAAAAAGAGATTTAGTGGCACCCTTTTGAGTTGGCGCCCTTGGCAACTGCCCTGATGCCAACCCATTGCTACGCCACTGCTCATCAATACGGCTCTCAGCTATTTTTTTAAATTATTAAAATGTCTCTCAGTTACTACAAGCCTGGCCACTCCTGTTATAGAATTAAGATGTTTATTTTATACTACGTATCTTACAATAGACAAAAAGTATTCAAATATACTTTATATACCAATAGTAACAGCCGAAAATATTTTTTCAAAAATTGTGATTAAAATGTTTCTTAATAAATACATTATAAAAAAACACGTAAAAACCAAAGTGTTTGACTATAAATCCTTTATATTTGAGACATAAATAAAAGTATTGATTATTATTTTATTTTTGTTAGTCCCATAACCTCGTGGTAGTTATAACCCCGTAGTCGTAGGGGGTTCTTATGTTTCCATTAGAACATTGTCGGGCTTGATAGACCTGGCGGCGCCCATCCCTCTCCAGGTCAGCGAACGACTTTCTTAGCGTAAGTCATTCATCAACATTTTTATAGTGGCTTTAACGTGGAATCGATCCCACGCCCCTCAGCTTGTGAGGCGAGCTCACTATTGACTTCGCTATCCAGTATTGATTTAAAGTATTGATTATGCTCAATATAATACGCATCGCGCGACAGACTAGCAAAAAAATGGACATGTTACATAGAGATACATTGAGACAAACTATAAATTCATTAATTTAATTACAGTACATTCGATCTATGTGAAATTTTAATACATCATTTTTTATCGTCGCCAAGAGTCTGCCTGCAAAATTTCAGCTCGATTGGATACTGGGAAGTGGGTTAAAAATAGATCAAAAGTTTTTGCGACCAGCAGCCGCTATGAGTTAATAATTTTAAAAATCCAAATAGGTCGCGGGCCGGACTTTGGACATCCCTGCCGTAAAGGTTTCACTGGTTATTTTAACCTTAGTTCAAGGGTTTTCCTTGTTCCGTGGGTAGGTATAAATTATAAATATAACTAAGCTCAGTTGCGAAGAACAACACTATACCAAGGTTGTCCCGGCCTGGTTCCATTGTACCCTAAAGCAGTGGTTATCTACCTTTTGTTATTCAAGGACCGCTTGAAAAATTTGTGTCTAGGCCGCGGACCACTTCTGAAAATTTTTCTACTCCAGTGCAGGAAATTTATAGATAATTATACTTTGTATATAAATTAAAATTTCATCCTCGCGGACCACCAGGGACATCTCTGCGGACCACTAGTGGTCCGCGGACCACAGGTTGAGAAGCACTGCCCTAAAGAAGTATTTATTTTTTCTGTTAAGGAGTGTGTGGATGGTAGTCCCGAGCGGAACTAAGTATGTCCCAGGTGGCAGTGTCTCGCTACGCTACTCATGGTGTCAGTGGCGTAGCTAGAGAGGGCAGTGGGGGTAGTCCGGGCGGCACAAATTTAAGGGCGGCATGTGTGGGCTTTTGAAAAGTGCAACCTATTCCGACAACCACCATTTTTCTTTTGAAGGGGGAAAACCAAGGTGAAACAAAAATATTCGTAATTTCTAGTCTTAGCTAACGGATTCCCACAAAATCTGTTTGATTACATAGTTGATGTTATAACTAACGCAAAACCGTTCAAAAAGTTAAAATCACCCCAAGAAGGTATCGATTTGTTTGGAAAATTAAGCGTTATACGACCAGATGACGCTTTTATAAGAAAACTACATTAAAAAAACACATCGACGCTGGGCCCCAATAATATGTGCTATTAGTATCGCCACGATGGTTTTTGCGTGGAATTTCGACATTCGCAGAATGATGCTCGAACAAGTATCTACAATTCATGGTGTTTCAAATATTGTGTTTAACTTGCAAGTAGTAATTTATATTACTGTTTGAGTTTTCAGAAAATTATTGTAAGGTACGCTATTCAAAATTAAATTTATTTTGTTTTTATTGCATTAAAGTAGGCTAGCACAAAATATTTGTGTTTTTCATTGAATACGGTTATTCATTAAAAATGTTACGCCTATCCAATTAAATTAATGTGTCTATAATTTGAATTCGTCTATTTTATGGACAATTATTAAGATTTATGACAAGAACATGAAAATATTCAAATTTCTCCGTTAATAAACACCACAATAGGCATAAATAAATAATTTCGAAAAAGACATACTTTAAAATTTCAAGCGTCTTGGAAAATTGACATCTGAGGAAGTAACTTGTAAAACGAGATCAGATGCTGGAATTTTACTCAATTCAATGCAATCTTTTTCTTTTCTATGTTATCTCAATTTATGGGAACCCGTCACTTTTTAAATTAAGTGCAAACCCATTTCATCGAACAAAGAGATGTGTTAATAAAGAACGCTGTTACTGTTATATCAGCCACACAATTTGTGAAGAGTTGGAGATATCAACTGAACGCTGAGTTAGAAGGAGAAAAAATATGAGTGGGGAAAATTAAGAAGACGTGGTTCTATCTTTAGAACGAGAAGTACAACGGGAAATGTTTTTATCCGTGGATGGAATTATAAAAGAAAATAAAAGAACGCTTTGATGAGTTGCAAGTCCTTGCAAGAAAATATTCGTATATAACACCATGTAACCTACTAAATGAAGCATTTGAACATCAAATAAATTATTTTATTGACATTGATAAAGAACAGTTCAACATTAAAAGAAAAAATGTTCCAGGTTTTTATGGCTGTACCTACACTACAAGAAGAGGCATTATGTTAGAAAAACGGGGTGAAAGGTCCCCTTGATCTATTAAAATTTATTCAACAGTAAGATTGGAAAATTCTGTACCCAACATTTTAATTTTGCTATTAATTTTTTCAACAATTGCTATCAGAGTCACTAGTTGTGAAAGGAGCTTCTCCAAAGTGAATTCGATAAAAATTATCTCCGTTCCACAATCAACGATTGAAGACAACAAAATCTTGCAATATTGTCCACAGAACAAGATATTACAAATAATTTAAATTATGATGGTATAATACACGATTTTTTTTGTTATGAAAGTTAGGAAAGTAAATGTATAATAAATATAATTACATACATAAAATAATTTATTTATAAATATAAAATAAAAGAATAGTAATTGATAATGATTTTTGGGGTGAAAATTGGAATATGTTTTGTCTCATGGGTGGGGGGGGGGACCTGCGACCTCAGTAACATTCTTGTGGCCTTTAAAAATGTATAGTGTCTTTTTATAAATGTGTATCTATAGTTATATCATCTTATGCGGCCTCTTTTATTACTCCTTACATAAATATTGCATGCAATGGTAAACATGTTCTCCACCTTTACTTCGTTTCAATTAGAATTATTTATTCATGTTTATTAATTTATAAAAACCATCATATAATCGACTAATTTTCCGCCCATAAATGACGTCACGCAATTTTGGCTGATTTTCCACCCCTCCGTCCTTGTCACACGTCGTCACAAAAACTTAAACCCTTCTTCAATATGAAGTCATAAAGATTTGAGCCCCCCACCATAAAAGCCGTATTTTCTATTTGAAAATAAGCATGTTTCATATCAAATTTTTGTCATTTAAGTATGTTTTTTGTGCAAGGCTGCACTCTAATATCGTAACACGCGTTTTACATTAACGTCTTTAATTAATTTTTATTGAAGTGTCAGTAATGAATATTTAAGTGGAAATTTTATTTAAAGTTGCGCTTTTTTGACGTGACGTCACATTTCTCAAACACCCCCCCCCCTCATCACTCGTCGTCACAAGTATATCACTCCCCTCCCCGCCCCTTGTGGGTGACGTCATTTATGGACGGTCCCTAAAAAGGGTGGCACATTGGAGACCGCCCCGGGCGGAAAAAGTTCTAGCTACGCCACTGCATGGTGTATACCCACTATGTTTTCCAACAGAATTCTGATCACAGATAATAGGCAAATAACTGTCATAACATATTGAACAACGCTTAGTTGAAGAAACGCTAACCCTTGTTAGAATCGCCACACGCGGGTTTCAATCAATAATAATTGTACCTCAACGCACGGAAATGAAAAGTGGCACATCCATCTTGATGCCGTGTGACGCGCACGAATCGAGAGTACACCCGCCAGCCCTTTTAAATGTGGACATTTTGTGTTCGCGGTGACGTCAGTGTGGTTTATCTATTGGGGTCGACTTTAAATATGCTTATGCTATAGGACATTAAACATTATCGCTCGAGGAAGCTCATTTTGTTACAAATATGCGAATGAATAAATTACATTGGATTGTTGAAGTGCCAAGGTGTCCTGGCCATAGCTAGAAATATTTAGCATATGCCGGGATTTTACAACAATAACATGTGCAATGAGTATGCAGAAGAATCCATTTGATGACAAGTCAAGGATATTTGTGCCACTCATAGCATTGATACTTCTTTGCATTGGTAAGTCAAGGATATTTGTGCCACTCGTAGCATTGATACTTCTCTGTATTGGTAAGTCAAGGATATTTGTGCCATCCATAGCATTGATACTTCTCTGTATTGGTAAGTCAAGGATATTTGTGCCATCCATAGCATTGATACTTCTTTGCATTGGTAAGTCAAGGATATTTGTGCCACTCATAGCATTGATACTTCTTTGCATTGGTAAGTCAAGGATATTTGTGCCACTCGTAGCATTGATACTTCTCTGTATTGGTAAGTCAAGGATATTTGTGCCACTCATAGCATTGATACTTCTCTGTATTGGTAAGTCAAGGATATTTGTGCCATCCATAGCATTGATACTTCTCTGTATTGGTAAGTCAAGGATATTTGTGCCACTCATAGCATGGATACTTCTTTGCATTGGTAAGTCAAGGATATTTGTGCCACTCATAGCATGGATACTTCTCTGTATTGGTAAGTCAAGGATATTTGTGCCACTCATAGCATGGATACTTCTTTGTATTGGTAGGTCATATAAAATATTGTCTAAATCCTTGGGTGAACACATATACTTCTGACGTGTTCATCTCGCTTTCTTTCTTTTTTTTAAAAATTGTGAAGTGAAACTGTGTTTTAACGAGAGATAACTCCTTTACCTGGTGGAGCCAGTGAATTAACTTCTGTAAATCTCATTTACTTACCCGCCCCTCCTTTTGATTCGCCACCGCAGACATTTTTCACGATCCTAAAATAGATTTATATATTAGAATTACAACATTTCGAGAATTTCAACAATTATATTAGTGCTGTTAACGATTAATTTAAAATTAATCGTTAACTTTTGAAAAATTAACGATTAATTAATCGTTAATTTCGATTAAAGGCAAAAATTGAAATATATGGTTTCATAGGTAACATTTATTAAAATACTTGTCAAAAGTCGAAATAACACTGGAATGTCTTCTTTATATGACATCTTTTAACCAACAACGCAAACAGACAATAATCTTCTGTATAGAAGGAGCGTCTGTAAACAGATAAGATAAGATAAGATAAGACAAGTGTATTTGACATTATTTGGTTCAAGTGATGAGCGGGTATTATTGACAATATTACCAGCTGAGCTGAATAATCGTTCACATAACTTTAGATTGTCTCAGCTGAAGTTTCCGATTCTGTAGTGGATGTTTGGTATGCAGGTGCTATGTAAGCGAAATGTTAGAACAATGGTATCAATGTTTCCTTTAAGCAGCGCGGCTGCGCAGATATTTGACCGACGCCACGCAGGAGTTTAGAATCACCGCGCAGCAAATTTTGTAAAATATTGTACAAAAATGGACGTGGTGCAACTTTGCACACGATTTGTTTTTCTTTTTTTTTAAAACTTTGCACACGGACAAACGAAGCTTAGACTTAGAGGGAACATTTCATGGTAGGCAAACGATTTCTCTCAAAGGACACAATTATAATAACCTTTATCTACATTTTGAACATTCATGTCAGTCAATAGTTTAAAGCTAAAAATTTTAAGTAATCGTCCGGAAACTAGTTTATATTTATCAGCCGAAATATATTACTTTTTGACTTCCAGTACATTTATAAGTTGTGGGTCGATTAATCGTTAAACAAATTTTAATCGTTAAAATTTTTAACAATTAATCGAGAAATTTAACAACAGCAGACGGATACAGATGCTTATATAGAGATAAACTAATAAATGCATTAATTTAATTACGGTATATTCGATCGATCTGAAATTTTGATACAATGCATTGTCAGCCAAGATCTATCTGTGGTAAAATTTTGAGCTGTCTAGGAGCATCAAAAATGGTTTAATTTTACGTTGGAAAATGTGAAAAATTGCGGACAGACAGGAACGAAAACAAGTTAATAAAAACGTGGTAAAATGTACGCTTGGGATTTTTTAAAATGGGTGCAACTAGTTTTAACAGGAATGAACCCTAGCTGGTTATGCTGAATATTTGAGATATAGGAACTGTTGGCGTAGACTTAGGTTATATATATAATTTAAATATAATCGTATGGTCATGTTTCAAACATTTATTTTTAAAACTTACAATTAAAATACAATAACACAAACGTTTTGTTTGATTAAAAATTGAAACAATACATTTACATCTTTATTAATGGATAAAAAATTTGAAATACGGAAACAAGTAGCTAACAAAAACACAGCTTAGAAGAACAGGAAGGAAGTACCACGAACTACAGTTCAAACACCAGAACAGGAAGGAAGTACCACGAACTACAGTTCAAACACCAGAACAGGAAGGAAGTACCACGAACTACAGTTCAAACACCAGAACAGGAAGGAAGTACCACGAACTACAGTTCAAACACCAGAACAGGAAGGAAGTACCACGAACTACAGTTCGAACACCAGAACAGGAAGGAAGTACCACGAACTACAGTTCGAACACCAGAACAGGAAGGAAGTACCACGAACTACAGTTCGAACACCAGAACAGGAAGGAAGTACCACGAACTACAGTTCGAACACCAGAACAGGAAGGAAGTACCACGAACTACAGTTCAAACACCAGAACAGGAAGGAAGTACCACGAACTACAGTTCGAACACCAGAACAGGAAGGAAGTACCACGAACTACAGTTCGAACACCAGAACAGGAAGGAAGTACCACGAGCTTCAGTTCGAACACCAGAACAGGAATGAAGTACCACGAACTACAGTTCAAACACCAGAACAGGAAAGAAGTACCACGAGCTTCAGTTCGAACACCAGAACAGGAAGGAAGTACCACGAACTACAGTTCAAACACCAGAACAGGAAAGAAGTACCACGAGCTTCAGTTCGAACACCAGAACAGGAAGGAAGTACCACGAACTACAGTTCAAACACCAGAACAGGAAAGAAGTACCACGAACTACAGTTCAAACACCAAAACTTGGAATTCTTATATTTAAATAGAATTTAATTTAAATATTTGACAATATTTGTGTTTATTTAGTTGTACTGATGGGGATATTTGCCGAAGCGTTTATATATGCAGCTGTCCATTACTACTATTGTATTAAACACACAAACCGTTGTTTATCTTGTATTTTATTTGAAAGCCTTATCGCAGTCCCATTCTGTATAATAATAACTTATTTACCTACAAAACTTAACCACACTAAAGTATCAACTATTTTGGAATGTTGAGGCCTGCAATTTAAATTCCATGTAAATGTAAAGCAACATTAATAAAGACTTGATCAAAATAGAAATAAAAACGCTGTACGCTTGCGGAGGGAGGTGAAAAAATTTCTATTGATATATTGAGGCGTGGGACCCAAGAAATAATTTTTTAAATTTTGAGAAGCATTGCCATATTAATCACTTTGAATATCACCATTTGGACAGCTATATTCGAGGGTTAGTGCTGACGTGCGTACCAAACATGCATTCTAATTATAAATAATGCTAGAAGTTTCTAGTAATTTCTATTAACAATTTAAAATGTATATGACATTGCTTAGGAATGTTACAGAATGGCTGACTGAACGTATGCAAAGTTATGTTTCACATTTCTTGAATCGTCCTCATGGGGCATTACCTTAAGTTTGCGTAGGCTCCATAAAGTTTCTCAACTCTTTTCTTAATGTCAATTTATGTGCCTTATAGCTGGACATTTTATAACATCAAAAATTATTTGCTAGTAACGAATTCGTCATTGAAATCTCTAGCATTGTGCTTAAAGATATTGGCAGTCCAATTAGTACACTCTTGCCTGATTTCTTTTCGTGTCCAATTACTTGTATAGCCTAGACATTCTTTACTGTGTACTCTTGAATATAGGGTCATTGTAATTATAGACTACTGTTTTAAACTTGAACATAAACAATTCCAGCCTGGTAAAATTCATGGTAATACTGGTTACGCTGAAATTTAAATTTAGAAGATGCCAAATTAGCTCTTTAAATGTAAATTTGAAAATTAATAATTAACTAGTGTAACCCGTCAAAAATGACGGAAGTTTTTAAAATGAATACATTTCAGCTGAAATCTATTAATTTTGAAAAAATACACATACGAATAACGAATAATGTAATACAGAACATTTATTTATTTGTATTTGATTAATTTATCATCATATTGAACAATTTTATGCGGAACGTTCGAAAAGTGTTATTTTTGGTGCAGTAATTTTATTATGCTGATCGCAGTGCCACCTAACAGCATAACAAATTTCGCAGCGCCACCTAAAAATTACATCCATACATACAGACAACGGGAATTATGTAAATTGATATTGAGCATAAACTTGGCATTCTAGTTTTGTTTTATTTATCCCCAATTCTAATCATGCAACGTCCCAGGCCGACAAATTAACATAAATTAAGTCAATACATACCCAGGCCGACAAATTAACATGAATTAAGTCAATACATACCCAGGCCGACAAATTAACATGAATTAAGTCAATACATACCCAGGCCGACAAATTAACATGAATTAAGTCAATACATACCCGGCCGACAAATTACCATGAATTAAGTCAATACATACCCAGGCCGACAAATTAACATGAATTAAGTCAATACATACCCAGGCCGACAAATTAACATGAATTAAGTCAATACATACCCAGGCCGACAAATTAACATGAATTAAGTCAATACATACCCAGGCCGACAAATTAACATGAATTAAGTCAATACATACCCAGGCCGACAAATTAACATGAATTAAGTCAATACATACCCAGGTCATTCATTTGATGAACAATCACGAAGTCCTCAACAACGCAACATAAAATAAAATTGAAATTTTTAAGTATTGATAACTGATGTACGAAATGCAGCAGAAGGAATAGTAATAGTGAATAACATTTGAATCAAATGTTCAGCAAATAATTGAATGTTGTCCTAATGGGCCATCCATAAAGTAGGTCACGCTATTTTTGACCATTTTTAACCCCCACCCCCCCCTGTCAAAAATATCGCCCCCTTCCCTCTTTCAAAAATCTCGCCCCCCCCCCTTTTCTCCCCAAAGTAGCCTACGTACCACTTTCGAACAGAAATAATTTTTAAATTAAAAAAATAATTAAAATTTAATATAAAACACCGTGACTTCACACATGGCGCCCCCCCCCCTGTCACAAACTGTCACACTTTTTGAACAAGTCAAGCAACTGTTAGTGGAAAAGCAGATGTTTAGCCCATATTCTTACTTTTTCGCCTTATGCATAACTATTGGTAATTAGCTTTTAGGTGACAAAGTGGTTAGGCCAATTGACTTTTCTAGGTGTCTAATTATTGACCTATAAGTGAACCTGTCGTTGTTGACTTATAAGTGACCTGTGTGAGTGCATGGTACTCAAAATGTTCCTTGCGCTAAAACATTTAGTCTTTTAAAGGTCCCGATGACCTTGAGTCATTAACAAATAGGGCCTCTTGAGGTCAAGACGACCCCCTCCCCCATCGCCACACACATAAGGCCATCACTTAGAATTATTTGGAAGCGTATATTTAGTGTAAAGCCTCACTTTACAGCCCTACAAATTTTCTTCATTCGGTATGGTCTTATAGCGTATTCACATCCCTTTATTAGTATCGGTAATTTACTGTGCAAACCAAGGTGGGGACTGCTCCTAGTAAACTCCGAGTTGTTTACAAATCATGTTGTGTCATAACGAATATAAAACGAATGTAACCCATAGTTTTAACGTTCTAAATAAGTTCCAAAAAAAAAGTCGATTAAATTCAAAGAGAATCAGACGAACTTTTTTTTAAAAGCACACACTTCGCTTACACCAATCTCCATCATGAAATGTTTTTGATTTATATTCATATAATAATGTCAGATATTTAATGTCCCAAACAAGTAGCAGACGTGCACGTCTGTCGTTTAAACATTGTAACACCTACTGGTATACAGTCTGTTGTAACACCTACTGGTATACAGTCTGTTGTAACACCTACTGGTATACAGTCTGTTGTAACACCTACTGGTATACAGTCTGTTGTAACACCTACTGGTATACAGTCTGTTGTAACACCTACTGGTATACAGTCTGTTGTAACACCTACTGGTATACAGTCTGTGAAGCTTAGTTGGTGAAATAGATCAAAGTTTGGCTTGAGGATGCCCATCAGGTCATACCAACAAATTCTCCCATGTTAGTAGACGTTATTTATGTAAGACCCTTTTAAGTTATTACTTCAGTTGTCAAATAAAACTGAGTAAATTCAATATATAGTAGTCAAGGTCGTTTTCCAGGTCACCGGAAATACGCCATCAGTCCGACACGGACTAAGCGTCCACCATTTTTTTTTCAGCTCATGTTTACCTCGAAGTAGAATGGATAATTGCTTTCATGAATAAAATGAGCTGAAAGAGAGCATTAAATTTTCAGCTGCTGGCAACGCTCGGCCGACTAACATCGAGCTGCACTGATCCACTCCATGGATTTGTCAATGGATTACGGTCAACTATTTTTACAGAATGTACCATTACCCCCACCCCAACCCCTCCCACTGAAATTTGATGAATTGATCATCGACTTGTTGAATGGGAGGCTGTACTTTTAACGTCAGCTTTCCACCAGCAGACGAGACTGGATTTCCACCGTATGAAACTGTTCTCTAGTTTCTACGTCGCCTTATTCTGTTTTAGTTTAAGTGCTAAAGTAGTTTCATCTTCATTGTTTTCTTATCACGTTTTCACGTTTGCATAGCTGCTTATCTCCCTTTCTCCAACGTTTATGACGTTAGTGATCTTGTTGTCATCTTGTATGTCTTCATCTATAATGTCTTGTTGTCATCTTGTATGTCTTCATCTATAATGTCTTGTTGTCATCTTGTATGTCTTCATCTATAATGTCTTGTTGTCATCTTGTATGTCTTCATCTATAATGTCTTGTTGTCATCTTGTATGTCTTCATCTATAATGTCTTGTTGTCATCTTGTATGTCTTCATCTATAATGTCTTGTTGTCATCTTGTATGTCTTCATCTATAATGTCTTGTTGTCATCTTGTATGTCTTCATCTATAATGTCTTGTTGTCATCTTGTATGTCTTCATCTATAATGTCTTGTTGTCATCTTGTATGTCTTCATCTATAATGCCTTTATTTATCACTCCATGTGTTTTTAAAGTTACTCTTTACAATGTACAAAGGCTACCACTAAAAGTATACAGATAGAAATATCATAAAATATCATTTACGTCTTTGAGACCACCGCCTTACACTGTACCATTCCATTATATGATGAACTGTGGATGTCATTTGTGCACCTTGTTCTATTGTAGATACTGATGTCTCAAAATAAATCCTCCCCCATGCAAGTCTCCCCCTCCCCCCGGCTGATTTATTTTAAAATAAACTCTTCAGGGGGAAGCTTTATTGTGGGGAGGCTTTATTTCGTGACACCGGCACCGTTAAGTTCCCCATTACATTTATATGTCATTTATATCTCTCAATATTTTGTAAATTTAGACATGTTTTTATAGAGGAGTGGGGCGAGGTGGGGAGAAGCGTTTTCCTTGCAGTCGCATTTATGTCTCTTTTATTACCACGTTTTTACCACGTTTTTATTACCTTGCTTTCGTTCTTGTCTGTCCGCATTTTAAAAATTTTTCCTACGTAAAATTAAACTACATCTGATGGCCCCAGAGAGCTAAAAATGTTACCACAGATAAATCTTGGCTGACAATGCATTGTATTAAAATTTCAGATTGATCGAATGTACCGCAATTAAATTATTGCATTTTTTAGTTTATCTCCGTATACGCATCTGTATCCGACTGCCGTTATTAGATTTCACGTGCCGAGTTCACCTCGTGACCTCATCGCCGTGGCATTAAAACGTTGGGCAGGTGCTGATGAGGTGTTTGGTAAAACAAATAGAGGTAAAAAATATTTTTAAAAATCAGGTTGTTATAATTGGACTAAAAAAATTAAAATAAATAGAGGTAAAAATAAGATTTTTAAAAACCACGTTTTTATAAGTGGACTTATAAAAAAAGAAAATAAATTTTTTAAAAATTTAAAATTTAAAATAAGTACTATGATGTAATATGACTAAAAAGTTGGGCGGGCGCTTCTCAGGCTTAACTAATTCAATTCACTCATTTTCTTACTCGTCATTTGTAAACCCTAATCATTTTAGCCAAACGCCTAAAAAGCGCCCGCCCACGTTTAAAATTAAACCACTTCATATGACCATAGAGAGCTCAAAATTTTACCACAGATAGATCTTGGCTGACAATGCATTGTATCAAAATTTCAGATCGATCGAATGTACCGTAATTAAATTAATGCATTTTATAGTTTGTATCTGTATCCCTCTGCTGTTGCAAACTTTCACGTGCAGAGTTCACCCCGTAACCTCATCGCCGTGGTATTACAATGTTGGGCGGGCGCTGATGAGGTGTTTTGGTAAAATATATAGGGGTAAATAATATTTTAAAAAAACGGGTTGTTATAAGTGGACTAAAAAGAATAAAATAAATAGAGGTTAAATAAAAAAGGGTTTTTAAAAACCCCGTTTTTATAAGTGGACAAAAAAGAAGAAAATAATTTAAAATGTATAAGTTCAAGCACATTGATTTAATATGACTAAAACGTGGGGCGGACGCTTATGAGGTTTAACATATGCAGTTTGCTCATTCTCTCACTTATAGATCTCTCTTTAACCTGCTAAATTATAAATCTTTAATTTTTATACCAAACACACGCCCCACGTTATAAGTCATATTAAATCAATGTGCTTGAACTTATAAGTTTTAAATTATTTTATTCTTTTTAGTCAACTTACAAAAACGTGGTTTTTAAAAATCTTTTTTTTACCTCTATATATTGTTTGGTGAAACCTGTGGATGATGTTATGTAGAATGTGAATGGTTTGCCACATATATGTTGAGGATCTGCCACATACATGTGGATGATGTGCCACACACATGTGGATGATCTGCCACACACATGTTGATGATGTGACACACACACATGGATAATGTGCCACACACACATGGATAATGTGCCACACACATATGGATAATGTGCCACACACACATGGATAATGTGCCACACACATGTAGATGATGTGCCACACACATGTAGATGATGTGCCACACACATGTAGATGATGTGCCACACACATGTAGATGATGTGCCACACACACATGGATAATGTGCCATACACACATGGATAATGTGCCACACACACATGGATAATGTGCCACACACACATGGATAATGTGCCACACACACATGGATAATGTGCCACACACACATGGATAATGTGCCACACACACATGGATAATGTGCCACACACACATGGATAATGTGCCACACACATGTAGATGATGTGCCACACACATGTAGATGATGTGCCACACACATGTAGATGATGTGCCACACACATGTAGATGATGTGCCACACACATGTAGATGATGTGCCACATACATGTAGATGATGGACTAAGCCTAGGCATTTACTTTAAACGGAGTTTTTATTATAAAAACAAATATTTCTAAAATGGTTTTGAACAAAACGTTTTTCTTCTTATTTCGTGGAAGTATATTATGTCAAGCGAATGAATTATTTAAATGTGGAGTATCTATTATTCATGAACAAATACAAATCTTCCATTTCAATATTAAGAACAAACTTAAAGACTGGAAACAGGCACATTTCATCACAATACGTTTTGTCCATCTGTTAATAAGAAATGTTGGGAATGTACATTTGATACGTCGGTCAAGGGTCTAGTTAGTTTTAATTGATTTCATTCAATATTTTCATCTTTTTAATATTTAATTTTTTTAATAGGAACTCCCCCCCCCCAAAAAAAAATAATTCGTCTGAGTGCTCCAAGTTGAAGTTCTCTAAACAACACGATCAAATGACTCAGAGTGAGATAGGCTATTTATACACAACTATGAATTTGATCACGTTATTTGATAGCAGTTCTATATACGGCTGTCTTGGGACAGTATTGGGAATTGGGAATAGTGTTTAGTTTCAAAATTATAAAAGTTCTCGCAATCGTACTGGTAATTAAAGGAAAGTCTAGTCATTTGTCATTCTTTTTTTGGGTTAGTTTTTAATAATAATAATTTCATAAATTGTACAGTATAGCAGCTGGGCTCACATCGCTACACATAAAAATAGTAAGACATTATTATACACATATAGTGGAGCCTCGGCAACCTCCATAATCCGCTACGGTTCATTGGACTTATACCCAACGTATTTTTAAGATAAGAAATGGAGGAAAAAGGATGAATCCGTTCCCATGAAATAAAAAAACAACAAATAAACAACAACATATTGTTATTGGCAGATTATGCATTTATTGACGTGGTGGTATAAAATAATTTATTAATTTATTAACACAACTTATTAATAAAATACATTAATTAAAAGAACGTGTATGAATTAAAATTTGTTTTCTGTTTTTCTGTTATCCAGATCAAAAGCCATTTTTCAACATGCTTTAATAACCCTGATCTTTGTTTTTTAATCGATTTCACCATTTTTTTCGTTGCTTGGCCCCTCTCATTTACTTTCTTAGAACTCATGGTTAGCGAATTAACTGAAAAGAATTACGGGAAAACACAAAATCACATAAAAATTCACAGTTATTGCACGAGTCGCTCACTCTATGATAGCAACACACATAGGTAAAGAAGATTATCGCGCGGTGTTGTGATTCATACAAGCTACGCATGCGCGATGTGTCATTTTGACTCATACAGGATCTAGAGGCTCGTATTCCAAATGATGGTCGTAAGCTTGGTCGTAAACCAAGTAAAATGTTTCTCGTCCAAATAGGACGTATATCAAGTTGAAATTATTCCAAAACAGACACATGTCACATACCGAGGAACCACTGTATATTTATAAATGTTTGTAGTTGTTATGTAATGTTATTGTTTTGTTTTTTTACGCTACTATCAGAAATAGACTCAATGATCATAGTTTATTCCTACTCCAAGACCCTAGGCACCCCTTCATTCCTAATCCAAGACTCTAGGCACCCCTTCATTCCTACTCCAAGACTCTAGGCACCCCTTCATTCCTACTCCAAGACTCTAGGCACCCCTTCATTCCTACTCCAAGACTCTAGGCACCCCTTCATTCCCAATTCAATCCTATCCCATGTAGCATCATCCCAAGTTGTAAAGTCTGACTCACCTACTTCCGGTTGAATCCATCACGCTGTCAAGCAGACGACAGTTTGTCATCAGGTCGCGAAATTGCTGTTGAGGCGGTGTCCATTTTTTGGTGAAAGTTCTCTGCGTCGATTACATTTCACTGGCAACTTCTTATCACATTTCTAAAAATAGATCAACCATGCCGAACTGGCGCAGAAAGGATTTAATAATAGCAGACGAGTGATCAAGGCAGGGGTGAGGGGGGGGTGGAGAGGGGAGGCAATATGAACTGTCATGTCAGGAGCCATTGATTGCCAGCACGTGAATCTGCAGTTCAAACATATCTGAGTTATGGGACTTGGTTGCTGGGGACAAAGAAGGACGGTCATAACAAGTGTTTCAATCCAAACTTTAGTATACGTCACGCTCTCGCTAGACAAACATGACTCTATCCCTGCACGTTTGAGAGTGTCACACATAACACAGCCGACTGAGCTGTGAATTACTGTCCATGTGTAAATGTGTTATATCACGTACATTATACACTGCCCATGTGTCATATCACGTACATTATACATTGTCCACGTGTAAGTACCGTGTCATTTGTAGTGAAGCTACATAACGTCTAATTGTATTAATCTGGTGTATTTGGGAGCACTTATTTATCTGAAGGACAGATTTCCATGGAATCATACAAGTTGTCAATGGCTTATGGAATCATACAAGTTGTTAATGGCTTATGGAATCATACAAGTTGCTGATGGCTTATGGAATCATACAAGTTGTTAATGGCTTATGGAATCATACAAGTTGTTAATGGCTTATAAAAATCCGTGGAAATGTTAAACTTTATAGCTAATACGTTTTTATTTTCTTCTAAAACGTTCCCATATTATTATTTTTTTAACGAGACAAATCCACGAATTAAGACGAATCTGCTGGAATCTGTAATAATATACAATCTAGTGATGAAAGAATCTGTAACAAAATACAATCTAGTGATGAAAGAATCTGTAACAAAATACAATCTAGTGATGAAAGAATCTGTAACAATATACAATCTAGTGATGGAAGAATCTGTAACAAAATACAATCTAGTGATGGAAGAATCTGTAACAAAATACAATCTAGTGATGAAAGAATCTGTAACAAAATACAATCTAGTGATGGAAGAATCTGTAACAAAATACAATCTAGTGATGAAAGAATCTGTAATAAAATACAATCTAGTGATGGAAGAATCTGTAACAAAATACAATCTAGTGATGGAAGAATCTGTAACAAAATACAATCTAGTGATGAAAGAATCTGTAACAAAATACAATCTAGTGATGGAAGAATCTGTAACAAAATACAATCTAGTGATGAAAGAATCTGTAACAAAATACAATCTAGTGATGGAAGCAAAACTTGCCAACCTGTTAGGCAATATTGAACATGCAATATTGAACATTTGTTTACTGTAGCGTTTATAGGACGACCACCAAAGAGACCTGCCTCGATTTTATCTAATAGCTCCTAACCGTTATCTGTAATATCGTCTTCTACGGGAGGGAACCCGTGTTAGGTTTACTCTTCAGTTCTGATTTAAGACCCTAACAATGATTGACACGCCGCTGATCTAGAGTCCACAAGCAATGTTTGATTCGTTACCTTACCTCAGGTGGCTTTGGGTGGTCTCGACAACTCCATGTTCGTGTTCGTCGGGGATTACATGGATGAATATAATCCATTGATACACTTATCGAATTACCGCCTTACTGTTAAAAACAAAACCAATAGGGATGTTCCAGAAACCTATAAATAGATCCACATGTCGTCATTCATTGGTAATTATCCTCTCACTGATTCAGTGGCATAGTAAGATAACGGTGGGGCTGTGATGGCGAACATATGTCTTGCCACAGCCGACACGCAGAGCCTCATCAGCCGACACGCAGAGCCTCATCAGCCGACACGCAGAGCCTCATCAGCCGACACGCAGAGCCTCATCAGCCGACACGCAGAGCCTCATCAGCCGGCACGCAGAGCCTCATCAGCCGGCACGCAGAGCCTCATCAGCATGCACGCGACTAATATATTACTTCCCTTAAAAAAAATCACAATAAAATTATGCTACGTAATTTTAAAATGTTTTAGTCTGTTCATGAACGTTTCACTTATTAATTTGTCGAACTTGATGAAGCTGTACGGAAAGTGTTTATTGAAGGGAAATTTAGGAATTATACGCTGTTTTTTGCGATTAACTTTCTTTTAAAAACTCATCTAACAACGACCAGCTTTCAAATTTCATGATGTGCTTGGGTGGAAGCACACATATAAATAGACACACACATGCAAGACTAACAATAATGTTGCGTTATTCTGTTGGTGATACGATGAGAGAACATCTGGTGAAATTGGCTTCTTCGTCCGAAAGAACACAGGAATAGATATTTACAATGCTGTGATGAAACAAGACATAAGACCAGAAAATTAGTTACAATTACTAGTGATGGCGCCTTGAATGTTAGGAATAACATCTGGTTTCATACAGTTCTTTGTTTAAGAAACACACCATCAAGTTTTTCAGTTTCACTGTCTCATTCACCAAAAAGATCTTTGTGTCAGGGACAGCTGCAAAATATTTTTCGATGTTCTCAAAGATGTCACCAAATTGGTGAATTCCATCATGGCTCGAGCTCTTAATTGTCGACAGTTCCAAGCACCTCTTGATGAGGTTCAAGCACAGTATAACACTTTGCTATTGTACAGTAATGTCGGATGATTGAGCAGAGGTCAGGTTTTATAGAGATTTGTAGGCTGCTGGGTGAAATTAGGATATTTTTTGAATGAAAAAGGAAAAGTTATCCACAGGATAAAAGATGATTTTTGTGTTGTATTGTTGAGACTCTCTTCTTGTTTTTTCTCTATAAGTCCTAAGACAAGTATATGTATAAGTCCTAAGACAAGTATGTATATAAGTCCTAAGACAAGTATGTGTATAAGTCCTAAGACAAGTATGTGTATAAGTCCTAAGACAAGTATGTGTATAAGTCCTAAGACAAGTATGTGTATAAGTCCTAAGACAAGTATGTGTATAAGTCCTAAGACAAGTATGTGTATAAGTCCTAAGACAAGTATGTGTATAAGTCCTAAGACAAGTATGTGTATAAGTCCTAAGACAAGTATGTGTATAAGTCCTAAGACAAGTATGTGTATAAGTCCTAAGACAAGTATGTGTATAAGTCCTAAGACAAGTATGTGTATAAGTCCTAAGACAAGTATGTGTATAAGTCCTAAGACAAGTATGTGTATAAGTCCTAAGACAAGTGTGTGTATAAGTCATAAGACAAGTATGTGTATAAGTCCTAAGACAAGTATGTGTATAAGTCCTAAGACAAGTATGTGTATAAGTCCTAAGACAAGTGTGTGTTGTGTGTTGTTTTGCTAATTTAAAGCCAAACCCCCATATCCGGGTTTCATTGGAGTTATAAATAAGTGGATTTTTGTTTAATTTTGGCCACGCGGCCCCAAAAAGGTTCACCATCACTGGGTTGGGGGGGGGAAGGTTAAATGCATTACGATCAACCCTGGGTGGCACTTTCCACTGTACATAAAGGGATATGAACTTTTAGCCAATACTAAGTTTTTCATGGAAAAGATTAGATTACTAAGCTAATAAACATTTTATAATGTATTTACCCTCAATTATGTATGACTGACTCACTTTGGCCTAACGCTAAAGGACATCACTCTGCTTTTTTAAAAATTGAAAATATAGACTTAAAAATCATAAACATTTTGGTTTTCAGATGAACATTAAACATACTCCACACTATTATTAATTGAACAATTTCATGCGGACGTTCGAAAAGGGTTATTTTTGGTGCAGTAATTTAGTGCGCTGCTTTCTAAAATTTCTCGCCGTAAAAAGATATTATATGGCGTCATTTTTTTAGCTCATATTTTAATTTTGGAAAAGGTAACGAGGTAAAAAGGGGATTTGGGGATTGTTAATAATAAAATACTATGTGTACATTTCAGGAAGTTTAATATTACGTATTTTTTTCATAAAAGGACAAGTTAGTTGGGCTTTTGAAAAAGGTGGGCGCCGTAGACGCCGTCAAAAAAGAGGGCGCTGCAGCACAACCTGGTATGTTAAAGAAAAAATATAATTTGTGACGTCTTAAGTTGCCGACGATTGCTCCCTGATGGCAAACTCTGATATGAAACTAAAACAAAAACTTGTTTGTTCTGATGCGTCCACAAGAAATTAAGATCCTGTACCGGCCTGTAGCAGACAAACCAATGTACCGGCCTGTAGCAGACAAACCAATGTATCGGCCTGTAGCAGACAAACCAATGTACTGGCCTGTAGCAGACAAACCAAAGATAGGGAATGTCATAACATCCAAATACATTACTCACTCTGTATTACAACAGCCAACCACTCACTCTGTAATACAACAGCCAACCACTCACTCTGTAATACAACAGCCAACCACTCACTCTGTATTACAACAGCCAACCACTCACTCGGTATTACAACTGCCAACCACTCACTCTGTATTATAACAGCCAACCACTCACTCTGTACTACAACAGCCAACCACTCACTCTGTATTACAACTGCCAACCACTCACTCTGTATTTCAACAGCCAACCACTCACTCTGTATTACAACAGCCAACCACTCACTCTGTATTACAACAGCCAACCACTCACTCTGTATTACAACAGCCAACCACTCACTCTGTATTACAACAGCCAACCACTCACTCTGTATTACAACAGCCAACCACTCACTCTGTATTACAACAGCCAACCACTCACTCTGTATTACAACAGCCAACCACTCACTCTGTATTACAACTGCCAAACACTCACTCTGTATTACAACAGCCAACCACTCACTCTGTAATACAACAGCCAACCACATACTCTGCATTACAACAGCCAACCACTCACTGTGTATTACAACTGCCACCCACTAACCACTGGAGTACAATTACTAACTGCAGATGCTACCTGTTCCAAAAAGACTTGAACGCTATCAACGTACGAGCTAAGGCCCATGAAACACATACAGCGCCCTATGAAACATGCCTAACAAACCTCGAAATGATAAAATACTTCTTTCCAGAAATGTGTACATAATTATTGCCGACATCCTATTTCATCAGAGACCTTATCATACAGAAAATGGTGATGACGTCAACTTTAATCGCAGTAATCATGACGTGTATGAGGAGGTCAGAAGCACGTCCCCACCCTCTGCCGCCGTTGGCGTCACTGTCCTATAATCTGATGATGGATTATAGATTCTTTTGTTAATGTAGAGGTCTCGCTGCGAATATCCAGCTTTTCATCAGCGTAATGCCACCGCATCCTCTAATCCTGTAGTGCTTATTTCAAATTCCCACATTTAAACACTACAGACTTATTGATCCACTACAGACTTATTAGTCCATTACAGACTTCATTGGTCCATTACATACTTCAGTGGTCAATTACAGACGTGTTGGTCCATTACAGACTTATTGGTCCATTACAGACTTATTGGTCCCTTACAGACTTATTGGTTCATTACAGACTTCATTGATCCCTTACAGACTTATTGGTTCATTACAGACTTGTTGGTCCATTACAGACTTATTGGTCCCTTACAGACTTATTGGTTCATTACAGACTTCATTGATCCCTTACAGACTTATTAGTTCATTACATACTTCATTGGTCCATTACAGACTTGTTGGTCCATTACAGACTTATTGGTTCATTACAGACTTATTGGTTCATTACAGACTTGTTGGTCCATTACAGACTTATTGGTTCATTACAGACTTATTGGTCCATTACAGACTTGTTGGTCCATTACAGACTTATTGGTTCATTACAGACTTATTGGTTCATTACAGACTTGTTGGTCCATTACAGACTTATTGGTTCATTACAGACTTATTGGTTCATTCCAGACTTATTGGTTCATTACAGACTTCATTGATCCCTTACATACTTATTGGTTCATTACAGACTTATTGGTTCATTACAGACTTATTGGTTCATTACAGACTTCATTGATCCCTTACAGACTTATTGGTTCATTACAGACTTATTGGTCCATTACAGACTTATTGGTTCATTACAGACTTATTGGTTCATTACAGACTTATTGGTCCATTACAATAGAATTTGTAAGACTATTTTATACTTATTTAGTAAAAACTATTACAGTTACAGACTTATTGTTTGAGGTTAGTACCTACTTACTTTTAGACTCATCAATAATAACACTAAAAAGGGGAGATCAGTAGGATTGATAATATCAGACAACGACCAAATGATACACAGTTGTTGGCCCTGGACGGTCACTGGGGTCGTCAGGGAAATCAGACTTTTAGAAAGGACACGACAGAGAAAGTTGGTGTGGTAGAATTGATCTCATGTGTCCTTTGTCCTGTGTCCTTGACCTGTCAGATGTACCTTAAGATAGGTCGACACATAGCCATGCGATGTCGGTCAGCAGGAAACTATGTAAGTAAAAGTACCCATGCTTTGCCAGCAGTTATTTAGTAGAAAGTACCTAGGTTGTGCCAGCAGAGAACTGTAGATAGATTAAAGTACCTAAGAAATGCCAGCAATGAACAGTGGGTAAATGAAAGTGCTATTGTAATGACAGCGGTAAAATGTTGGCAAAATTCAAGTACCCATGCAACGACTGCCCAAAACTTGATGCTACACGAGGATATAGCAGAAATCGCTCCTAAATATGAGCTTCGTGACCAAAACTAATCTTTAGTGGATTCAAGGGTTTACACGTTTTATAGTTTCATTGATCTCGTAGTGAAATAAAAGATAACATTTAAAACATAGCATGTAACCAAACATATGATACCATTTAAAACATAGCATGTAACCAAACATATGTTACCATTTAAAACATAGCATGTAACCAAACATATGTTACCATTTAAAACATAGCATGTAACCAAACATATGTTACCATTTAAAACATAGCATGTAACCAAACATATGATACCATTTAAAACAAAGCATGTAACCAAAACAATGATTTTGTAGAAGGGCCGTATTTTAATGAAATCATATTTGTTTGTCAATATGGCTAACAACCAATCACGTATGTATTGATGTAGGTTGTCAGGGGGTGGTCCTACCCGGGGGGTGGGGGTGGAGGGTGGACCGGTGGACCAACAACGTATTGCCTGCCGAGGACAGGGTGTCACATAACTCACTCACCTTATGGACGCCACTAGTGGTATCTTTTTGTAGTTGACGAGTTAGAGTGAGGGGTTTACAGAATAGGTTTACAGAATAGGTTTACAGAAGAGGTTTACAGAAGAGGTTTACAGAATAGGTTTACAGAATAGGTTTACAGAAGAGGTTTACAGAAGAGGTTTACAGAATAGGTTTACAGAATAGGTTTACAGAAGAGGTTTACAGTAGAGGTTTACAGAATAGGTTTACAGAATATGTTTACAGAAGAGGTTTACAGAAGAGGTTTACAGAATAGGTTTACAGAATATGTTTACAGAAGAGGTTTACAGAAGAGGTTTACAGAATAGGTTTACAGAATAGGTTTACAGAAGAGGTTTACAGAAGAGGTTTACAGAATAGGTTTACAGAATAGGTTTACAGAATAGGTTTACAGAATAGGTTTACAGAATAGGTTTACGGAAGAGGTTTACAGAAGAGGGTTACAGAATAGGTTTACAGAAGAGGTTTACAGAATAGGTTTACAGAAGAGGTTTACAGAATAGGTTTACAGAATAGGTTTACAGAATAGGTTTACAGAAGGGGTTTACAGAATAGGTTTACAGAAGTGGTTTGGGAAACGAAAGTGGGCTTGGGGGGGGGGTAAAGGATGTTCCACTTATTCTTTAAAGACTGAAATGAAATGATAAAATTCTCTGGCTCGTTAACATACAAATCTATTGCATGATCTTTATTAGTTTCTATGTGCTGTGTAACATCTTCTAGTTCCTCAAGACGATGTCGATATCAGCTCTAGTTACCAGAACATTGTCTCTATCAGCTCTAGTTACCAGAACATTGTCTATATCAGCTCTAGTTACCAAGACAATTTCTATATCAGTTCTAGTTAACAGGACATTGTCTATATCAGTTCTAGTTCCTCAAGACGCTGTCTACATCAGCTCTAGTTACCAAGACAATTTCTATATCAGTTCTAGTTACCAGTACATTGTCTATATCAGCTCTAGTTACCAGTACATTGTCTATATCAGTTCTAGTTACCAGGACATTGTCTATATCAGTTCTAGTTCCTCAAGACGCTGTCTACATCAGCTCTAGTTACCAAGACACTGTCTAAATCAGTTCTAGTTCCTCAAGACGCTGTCTACATCAGCTCTAGTTACCAAGACACTGTCTATATCAGTTCTAGTTACCAGGACATTGTCTATATAAGTTCTAGTTACCAGGACATTGTCTATATCAGTTCTAGCTATCAGGACATATAATATTATATTATATTATAACATATCATATTATATTATATATATACTAGCAACAAAGCCCGTCCAAGGACGTTCCGCCACCGTTCGGTGGCATGTTGTAACTCCCCTCCAACAGCCGTCTCGACCGGCATACATGTGCATCACGTCAAAAATACTATTTATTATAGTTAAAATAAACAACTCGTAAAAACAGAGCTTTTGACTAAAAATCCCACTGCGCATAGCTCAAAATAAAGTCTTGGAAGAAATACTGCACCAAAAATAACTCGTTTTGAACGTCCGCGTAAACGTGTTCAATATGATTGGCTTTAGGAGTCATATGTGTTTGAGGGGCCAATCGCTATCGATGACCGGACAGAACTTAGCCTTTTATTATATATGATATACACATATATATTGGGATGGTGCGTCTGACAGACTAAGCAATGTTTCGATATCAATCATGCAACATATCAAAAAATGTAACAAATGTAGTCTGATACAATTCATTAAGTCTTCAAAAACCCACGTTCATGAAGATATCTTGCGTAAAGTGGATGTTTTTTATGTAGTTCTAAAAAATGTTACAGTCTAACGTCAATTACTGATATTGGTGCTAAACTGTTTATGTATGCCCGCATGGCAACGCCAGCTCTTGGTATGAATTGCGTACGCGACCGTTTTTTAAAATATTGGTCTAATAAAACATTTTTAAAACGCATTCAGTCTCCCAGCCATTGGCGGTCACGTGAGTGGCGATCCATTTGCCTACAAGAATTATGCTTACAAGAGACGGTACGTGGCTCTAATTGAGTTGGTCACTCTCTCCGCCAGACGGCCACTCCTCTTCTCCTCTTAATTACAGTAGACCGCCCTCAGTCCGCTCTCACAACTCAATGACTGTAAGCCATCGATTAGCGTGGACCGTCTCTTGACCACATTAGCATAGCCTGCCTGGGGGGAGATCGCATTTCCTGAACTTATTGACTTAACACTGGCCATTATCACGCGCTACTTCCTGACTAAACTACCGTAAACCACCGTAAACCATCGTAAACCATCGTACACTTCCGAATTGCTTGACGAATTTTAGGATAAAAGTATCTTATGCGAAATTTCCAAATCTTTATAAAAAAAATCTGATATAAAAATAATAAATCAACGTTATTAAATATGTTTGCTGACTATTTATTCCAAACCCCAATAAATAATAATATTATGATTCTGAATAAATTTTAATAAAGATAAATAACAAACTATTTTCTATATCTAAGATAATTATAATTCTAAATTAAATTTAATTCTAAAAGCAGTGGTTTTATTCTAGAAGTGAGCTAAAAAGTTTTTAAATATAATTTTCTTACAAATCTTTGACATTTTCTAATTCGGAGGGAAAAACTGGGCGCAAAGTAAATATGTTTTAAATATTGTCACTTCAATTGAGGAAAATTGAAATTAATAAGTTGTTTTTGAAACTTAAAATGATCTCTTCGCTCGTGCTTGAATCATCTGTTTCTTAGACAAACATGTGTCCCATCATAGCTCACAAGTACTCAAAAGACACGCGCTACCACTAGACCATCGCGGCCCTAATACATAGACAGGAAGGGGAGTTGACACTTACTGGACTACACGTCATGAGAGAACTGTGTTCAGACAAATGACATTTTTCTTCCCTTTACAAAAATAATCGTGTTCCCAGGTAGAATGAGGCAAGTGGTTCAAATCTCATTAAAGTCAACTTACAAAATACATTAATTTTTTTAACATTAATTTTTTAAACATTAATTTTGCCCAAAGATTTCTGTGTTTGAGAAATAGCAAGTCCATTGATCATCAAGAAATGAGCGCGCTAATTGAATGAGAAGATACCACGCGTAGTAACGGACCAACAGGGGAGATAACATGAAATAACAATAATAACTCAAACAACAGACGCGTTTCTAGTATATTATTTTCTTCGTTAAATGAAGAGAGCTTACATTTTGATAGACCTCCTTATTGGACGGTGAAAGAGGAATGTTACAATGTTGAAATAATTCAGGTACATAAAGAAAGAGGAATGTTACAATGTTGAAATAATTCAGGTACATAAAGAAAGAGGAATGTTACAATGTTGAAATAATTCAGGTACATAAAGAAAGAGGAATGTTACAATGTTGAAATAATTCAGGTACATAAAGAAAGAGGAATGTTACAATGTTGAAATAATTTAGGTACATAAAGAAAGAGGAATGTTACAATGTTGAAATAATTCAGGTACATAAAGAAAGAGGAATGTTACAATGTTGAAATAATTTAGGTACATAAAGAATGTGTGTGGTGGCAACGAAACAAAAGTTGCACAAGTACATGTTTTGACAAGCAATTTTTATAAATAAATTACAAATTTTGGGGCAAATTTTATCAATTATATTTGGCGGATTGACTCTAGGCTATATAAGTTATAAGATAATTAGGACATGTAATCATGGAAGAGATCACGTGACATAATGAGAAGGCAGTCGGTTGGCAGGAAGACAGTCTATTGGTAGGAAGACAGTCTATTGGTAGGAAGATATTCTATTGCTAACTATCATTCAATATTTCCGTTAGTGACGTTTTTGTAAAAGGGGGAGGGGGGTAAGGTCGCCCTCCAATATCTGAATGGAAAGACGTTCATAGGATTCTCCCTAAAACAGGACAACTAATGGATGTCCAATGTGCGCAAAGTTTTTTCTTTTTTTTTGCAGCGGTTCCCGAAGCCTCAAAACTTTTCTGTTATCCCTGTAGCCCCCTTTCCCACACCACACACCCCAAATCACACAGTCCACACCACACACCCCAAATCACACAGTCCACACCACACACCCCAAATCACACAGTCCACACCAAACACTCCACACTACAACCCCCTCCCCACACTCATTGTTTTTCAAGAGCCTATTTATTGTGTCACAGATTGGTTGCTGATTCTGTTTTTTTGATAATGCCACTGACATGCTAAGTAATCTCTTGTAATTGTAATATCTTGTAATTGGTTAAGTAAAAATCTATAATATCTTAAGTTCAGCCCGCTGAGGCGTTTCAAAAGTTCTTAACACATAAAAGCCACAACAGCCTATTTTATCAGTAACAGAGGCTAGTCGCCTAGACCTTGTGTACTTTGAGAACTCCTGAATTCAAACCACTTTGAGTTGATATGTCGAGATCGGGGGGAGGGGGGGGGGTGGGTTGAGGTGCTGAGGGCTCAGGAAATAAATCAGATTTTATAGTTGCAGACGTCGGGACTATTCCCCGCTGAATTCACGAGCCAAACCGGAAAACCCGCCCCCCGCCCCCACCTTTTCCACGACCGTTATTTCTGCTTTAAAAAAATATATTCTTTTATTTGATGCATTTCACAGCCACTGGTTGTGTAGAGACGGAGACAAGGTTACTCTCATAGGATCTCTCAATGTTTTCAGTAAATGAAAAGACTGCCTTTAAATTTACAAATCCCAGCTACGCGGTTTTTAGCTATTTATGCAGATGGTGAAAATTATCGCATTTAAAAATAGCAAACATCTCTTTATGGCTGAGCTTATTGGACCTTGTAAACTAGTAAATAGGTGCTCAACTACCATCATGTGCCTAACTGCCATCATGTGTCTAACTACGATTATGTGCCTAACTACCATCATGTGTCTAACTACCATCCTGTGCCTAACTACCATCATGTGTTTAACTACCATTATGTGTCTAACTACCATCATGTGTTTAACTACCATCGTGTGTCTAACTACCATCATGTGCCTAACTACCATCATGTGTTTAACTACCATCATGTGTTTAACTACCATCATGTGTCTCATGTACTTTGACATATTATGTATTTTCAATTACCTTCAAAATCAATAAGTTAAGAAATTCAAAAAATTAACCAGGATTTATTGACAATACTACTTGTTTATTTACCCAGAGCATCGCCGTGAGCAACATTAGCTTTTAACTTGCCAGGACTCAAAACTAGATTACTAAATACACGGACCAGTAAAAAAATAAATGACTATAATAATCTGTTTCTACATACTGTTCTACAGAGCTAGCGATAAGGGGCCGTCCATAAATGACGTCACGCACCCTAGGGGGGGAGGGGGGTCACACTTTTGTGACGATGCGTGACGAGGGGGAGGGAGGGGGGTTGAAGAAATGTGACGTCACATCAAAAGGGTAACTTAAAATAAAACTTCCACTGTAAGAGTTGGTCGCTTACAATTTATTTAATGACTTTTTTTTATTTTTTAAATATTTTTTTTAAAAACCATCAGCGCTTCTCAAAGTACCGGTCCATAGGGTATCAGATGCCGGTTGGCGTAAGTTATGAAGAAATGAAAATTCAATCTAATTTTAATCCCTTAAGTTTGAGAACCCACAAGAGAACGTATAAAATTGTTACCCTCTGTCGTTTGATGACGACATCAAAGCATTTGTGATGTAACCGCAGCTCCGTTTTGAAGGCTGGAGTCGGCTAACTTTTTGCCCCTTACCCCAAAATATACAAGTTTATGTATGCGTTACACCCCCCCTCCCCCAGACTCGAGGTCCTGCCCACATGACTCGGGTGGGGATTTGGGGGAGCGTCGTTAGCGCTAAAATGCAACGGGTGAGTTTTACAAGCATGATAGGTGTCTAAAAATGATTTGAATAGGATTATGTGTAGATATTTTAAGTCAAACGACGCGGAATATCCATTTTTTTTTAGGGGGGGGGTCTATTTATTTATTCATTATAAATGTTTTGAAGTTTGATATAATTGTTCGATTGTTTTTTGGTCTAATGCCCGTGGCCGGTTTTTGTACGGACTGTCCGGTATTATCGTTATTTTTCCAGTGGAAAAATGGAAGCAATACCGGACATTTTACATTTAAATATTGTGCCATCGACAAAATTCGACACTAGTGTCCGGTATTTTTGAGGCAGCCACCTGGCAACCCTAAGCACAAACAACTTTTCTTCTTAGCTCAGTTTTTAAGGCATTAATTTTAAATATCACAGAAAGGATACTTGATACACTAATGTCATGTGGATTAAGATTACGGTCACTCGTGTCAATATAAATGAAAGTAGGGTGGATTTAGGTGTCTTCATATAGTACGTAGGGTAAGAAATATACAGACATAGTTGTCAAATTTTTAAAAAATGCATTTTCTGGAAGGAACCGGTTCAATAGTAGGCATATGTTCGAAGCGTGCACGTACAAATTACGGTACACATGACGTATTTTATATGTCTATATATATTCTAATATATATATTGTAGTGGATGTTATATGTCACAAATGAGTCTGCATTACCCCCAAGAATTCACATTGACCCCCAGATGGGGTAATTTACCCCTGTTCGCCGACCTCTTTCTTACGGGATGCCCGACAGTCAATTGAGGTGTTTTTTTTAAATACATTTTAAAAATTCAATTTTTATATATTTTTTTTAAACAAAGAAGTTAACCGTGATAATTAAAAGTCAATGTTTAATTTGTATGCATTAAAATAGAGTATAATCTAAGGATGTTAACACAGTTAGTTTTTTGAAGGCCGGTTAAACGTTTTTAAAAAACGGACTGGTTCAATCGGATACCTAAAAATTAAACTTATAAAAGTTTATGTTAATACTATTATTAACCCGAAAAGAGCGGGTTCTAGCGAATTTATATGCCCACAATGATTCAGCATTACCCCCAAGAGTTCCCTTTTTACACCGAATGAGATACTATACCGCTGTTCACCGACCCCTCGGTTAAACCGCCCGATAGCGGTAGCCATGTATTTTTCATTAGTTTATAAACTCCACAAGAGAATGCAACAATTTAAACACGCCTCATCCATTGGTGGCATTATATTTACAACTCTTGTGTGACGCACTTGAAATCGTAAAAAAATGGGGGAAAAACAACACAAAAACAAAACAAAAAACAAAAAAACTCGTGAGCTTCGAAGTAAAAAGTTATGATAATATTTGATATTTTATTAATGTCATAGTATTTTTCAGTCTTCAACTTGCAGTATTACTGTATTTTGCAACGCACAAGATGACACCCTGCTTTCCTGTACAAATGTGGGGTTCGTACAGTACTCGCCATATTCCTCTTCCAGCGAATACCAAATATTTTTTAGAAAACATGAGATTTAATATCAATGTGGTAATTTTAGATCAAATGCCTTTGACGTGAATATACTTAGCGTGTGTTTCGATATTACAATGCAGACCTACACTAAATAAATACTTTAAATGACAAAAAAGTGATTTGAAACATACCTGGTACTTATTTTTAAAAAGAAATTAAGGTGGGTTTTAGTTGGTTCTTTTTGTTGTTTCTTTTTTTTGGGGGGGTCAAAGCTTTGTGACGTATTTTTGGAGGGGGGGGTCTAACTTTTTGTGACGACGCGTGACGAGGGGGAGGGAGGGGGTGAAAATCGGCCAAAATAGCGTGACGTCATTTATGGACGGCCCCTAATACAATGTAGCTCTTCTCATGTAATAAATCCGTTAACTGTTAATCTGAACACATTCATAAACAATGAAAATGAAGCCAATATAAAATACACTTTTTAAAAGTAAATTTTTCAAACAACAATCTACTTCAAAAAAAAAGAAAAAAAAAGGAAAGAAATAGATTTGATGTTTGGATTAGGGAATTTATTTTCATGGTATAAGAATAAATCTGGTAACCAGAAACTTTGGTTTGAGTAGACTTGTTAACCTTACCCATAGTTAGCAGATGAGAACGTCTAGAAATACTGGGTAATACACCACATCAGATCTTGTCTTGGCCGTGACTGTGACCATTTGTTGATGACTTTAATGAGACCAAATATGGTCATGTCAGGGGCGGTGTGGTTGTGAGGGGGCGGGGCATAATTAAACTGAGATCGATGTGTGATCGATGTCATAGTTCTGATCAAGGTCCTTCAACAGACAGGTCTCCAAGAATTATGGGTTGATTTTTTTTCTGCACCCATTCTACAAATTCATTATTTAATCTTCTTGAAACTATTTTATCAGGCAACACATTTCTGGCTTTGTTTTAAACTAATGAACTCTATCAGTACTGGTAGTAATTCATAATTTTGATGATGAGGTTATAAAACCTTATTTTTACAAATTTGCTTTCAAAATGAAAGATTAGTTCGAAAATTTCCTGTTCTGAAATTTTTGCTTCAGTAGAAATATTATCTGACCTTGATGGTCACTTACACCATGACCAACTGTAGACTATCTCAATGGTCAGTTACACCTTGACCAACTGTAGACCATATCAATGGTCAGTTACACCTTGACCAACTGTAGACCATATCAATGGTCAGTTACACCTTGACCAACTGTAGACCATATCAATGGTCAGTTACACATTGACCAACTGTAGACCATATCAATGGTCATTTACACCTTGACCAACAGTAGACCATATCAATGGTCAGTTACACCTTGACCAACTGTAGACCATATCAATGGTCAGTTACACCTTGACCAACTGTAGACCATATCAATGGTCAGTTACACCATGACCAACTGTAGACCATATCAATGGTAAGATACATCTTGACCAACTGTAGAACATATCAATGGTAAGATACACCTTGACCAACTGTAGACCATATCAATGGTAAGATACACCTTGACCAACTGTAGACCATATCAATGGTCAGTTACACCTTGACCAACTGTAGACCATATCAATGGTAAGATACACCTTGACCAACTGTAGACCATATCAATGGTAAGATACACCTTGACCAACTGTAGACCATATCAATGGTCAGTTACGCATTGACCAACTGTAGACCAGGCAACTTGGATCAAATGAAAGCGGTGCTTGTACGATCCATGCTTTAAATTGAGCTCACTTTATTAGCGTACAGTCTTAAAAATCAATATTTTTATTATTGATATTCATGTCACTCATTTCGTACATATTGAAAGCTACCGGGAGGTAACTCGTATGACCAGTAGTCCTTGAATGAACATGTTAGTCATATATACGCCATATATGTAGTTCTAACTAGTACATATTGACATCCCTAGTGAGTATGTTAGTTCCACATACGACATATATGTATTTGATATTGACTGCTGTAGTGAGTATGTTAGTTCCACATACGACATATATGTAGTAGATATTGACTGCCATAGTGAGTATGTTAGTTCCACATATGACATATATGTAGTAGATATGGACTGCCATAGTGAGTATGTTAGTTCCACATACGACATATATGTAGTAGATATTGACTGCAATAGTGAGTATGTTAGTTCCACATACGACATATATATACGACATATATGTAGTAGATATTGACTGCCATAGTGAGTATGTTAGTTCCACATAGGACATATATGTAGTAGATATTGACCGCCATAGTGAGTATGTTAGTTCCACATACGACATATATGTAGTAGATATTGACTGCCATAGTGAGTATGTTAGTTCCACATACGACATATATGTAGTTGATATTGACTGCCGTAGTGAGTATGTTAGTTCCACATACGACATATATGTAGTAGATATTGACTGCCGTAGTGATTATGTTAGTTCCACATACACCACATCTGAAGCTGGAAGGACTGACTTCTGACTCGGGATATTTGAAGCTTTCCTCAGGAGTTGCTGCCCATTAGCCCACAGGGATAAGGAAGAAAACCCGATTGTCGTGAATTTAAATTAGGTAGACAGACATTTTTCTGTCAGCACCTGAATGAATTTAGGGAATAATTCGTGGTTGCAGAATTAGAAGAATTTGTTTTTTTTAAATCTAATAAATAACCCGATATTTCTATTAGTTCTCGAATCAAGTGAGATTAATGTGTGGCAGCTAACGTAGAATTCAATTTGCATAATAGCTCATTTTATAGACACCAAAAATCTCTGGTATTAATTTCTAGTGGACCTGTCATGTAAGGTCAATATGTTAATTCGTTGAGCTTGTCACCTGAATTTTAAGTTTTCTTTTCTTCGGGGGGTGGGGGTGGGGGTGGGGAGGGGGGTAAAATTTTAGTTTTCCCCAGGGCGAGCCAAGCTTTTTGCAATCTTCATTATCCACTTTTTAAAAAAAACGATCGCAGTATAACAGAAATGGCTTCATCTGCATTCTAAGAGATGGCTGTCAAACAGGGGATTAAACTCCTTCCTTTCCTTGCCCCATTTACACGTAAGGTTCATTTTATTGTATCTTCATGTAAGTAAAATGTTGTCATAGTTGTGTAAGGAGAATGTAAGCAGCTGACGAATGTAAGAAGTAAGACATCGACTCAAACAATGATACAAAACTTTGCTGACTTTGTTCACATTCAAGTGTTTTCAGAATAATTCGTTATATGTTATATGTTATATGTTATATAACAGAAGTTCTTAAAAGAAAGTGATGCCAGCCGGATTAGTCTGTGTTTTTAAATATACTCTCTAAAGCAGTGGTTCCCAACCTATTTTTGGTGGTGACCCCTTTTTATAAAAGCCATGTGACCCGCGACCCCCATGAATTTAAATAAGTCATTTTCAAATATTTTTTTTACAAAATAGAGCAAATTAGCATTATAGTGAATATTTTTAGTAGACATTTGGCGACCCCCAGAAAAACCCACAAGTTGGGAACCGCTGCTCTAACGTGTTTAAACACATGCTAACATGCTAATACATAATACATTCTAACCCGATTAGAAACAAGCATTATTACATGCTGTCATCAATGTTAAAATGTTAATCTATTGATAATTTGCCGAAGAACATGTTTACTTCCGTTATCTGATGTGGCTGAAGAGCTTGAGTTAATGAATGGATCTAATCTCAATTGTTTGTACCCTAAAAGTGGTTGTGAAGTGGTTCTAACTGGACTTTTTGTAGTCTAAGAGTGGTAATGTAGTGGTGTCGTCGGATGTAGCTGAACCCGTGTTTGTATCGTCACTTTCGTGCGACATTGGTTTTGGCGGGAAAATTCACAGAATGTTCTGACCTTAGACGAGTGGTTTCAGATGAGTGTCTCAGACGAGTGTCTCATACGAGTGTCTCAGACGAGTGTCTCAGACGAGTGGTATCAGACGAGTGGTATCAGACGAGTGTCTCAGACGAGTGTCTCAGACGAGTGGTATCAGACGAGTGGTATCAGACGAGTGGTATCAGACGAGTGGTATCAGACGAGTGGTCTCAGACGAGTGTCTCAGACCAGTCTCTCAGACGAGTGGTCTCAGACGAGTGTCTCAGACGAGTCTCTCAGACGAGTGGTCTCAGACGAGTGGTCTTAGACGAGTGGTCTCAGACGAGTGGTCTCAGACGAGTGTCTCAGACGAGTGTCTCAGACGAATGGTCTTAGACGAGTGGTGTCAGACGAGTGGTCTCAGACGAGTGGTCTCAGACGAGTGGTCTCAGTCGAGTGTTATCAGACGACTGGTATCAGACCAGTGTCTCAGACGAATGGTCTTAGACGAGTGGTCTCAGACGAATGGTCTAAGTCGAGTGGTATCAGAGGAGTGTCTCAGACGAGTGGTTTCAGACGACTGGTCTCAGACGAGGACATTAAAAGAGGCAAAGATGATAAAATGAAACTTCTTCAATTTTAGCACCAATCACTTAATGACAAACTCTGAGGCTACAAGGTTAGATAAAAATCAAGATCAATTTGAAGGGACAGTCTGTCCAAAACAAAACATTGAACGCTAAAGTCTGTGCAAGCAACACAAGTGAACTTTCAGATCAAGTGAACTAACAGATCCACCAGCGAAGACAAAGGACAGACAAAAACCGTTGACCGAATAGCAATGGTTTATTGATATAAATGTGCCGGACGTTTTATTTCAAGGCCCATTCAGAATGGATTAAATTGTGTTTAAACACAACAACACATTAAAGCGCACAGCTTCGTTATTTACAATGTTGGGCTGGTCTGCTTTCTCAACTAATGGCTTCCATCTGTCTGTGAGGGAGGTTCCACACCGCTGTCCTCAGTAGTGCATCTGTCTCCTGCTGTGGTTGGGTGAGGGACGGTGGTGTTTTTTGTAACCAATGCAACTGTAGGATCAATAAACCCATAAAATGAAAACGTAGACTGTTAGCGCCACACTGTTGTAATTAGAGATTTCTTTACGTTACTTTCTTTCGGTCAAAGTTACGCTATAATATAAAAAAAATACATGTAACACAATGAATTTCCCAACATCTGCGCGAAATGATATCCTTAAAAATAACAAAAGGGTTTTTTGCGTGGAACAAATCTTTGCCTTGTGAATATTAAAAGTTGATGTAATAAATCTGTTGTCAATCCAGGACTCTATCACACCAGCACTCTATCACACCAGGACTCTATCACACCAGGACTCTATCACACCAGGACTCTATCACACCAGGACTCTATCACACCAGGACTCTATCACACCAGGACTCTATCACACCAGCACTCTATCACACCAGGACTCTATCACACCAGCACTCTATCACACCAGCACTCTATCACACCAGCACTCCATCAAACCTGAACTGTGTCAAACTTAAATGTCTTAAAATCTGCTCACCCTTACCAAAGGGAGATTACTTGAGTGGATTTTCTCATCATTGTGCTGTCACTTGCTGATCTTGTCACAAAAGATTGAACTATGATCTAAGAGCGGGGAGAGAACTCTAACTCTAATCCTATGTTTGTTTTCCCAGTGGGAATTATTGAAGTTGACAGGAGCCAGTTTCCAGACTGGCATATGCCGAGGGCAGCATTCACAGTTGACATATCCCCGGACAAGTTTGTCATTTACAATTGACATATGCCCTAACAGCCAGGATGTCATTCAGAATTGACATATGCCCTGGACAGTTAAGAATATCATTCACAATTGAGCTGTGCCCTTGACAGCTATGATGTAATTCACAATTGACATGTTCCTGGGTATTATTCACAAACTGGCATACGTATGGGGATAACTGGTTTTAATCGGTAGACAAAAATTAGAGCCAGAGTGGCGGGTCGAAGACAAGGGGGAAGGGCCCAGAAGCAATGAGTTGATGTACAGAGAGGGGAACACATGGGGGAAACAATCCCGTATGTAATCCTCGGGGGAAATTAGACAAAATATTTAAGTGCAAAAAGAGTCGAGTTATTGACCCCAATGTCTTTGTCCATTGAGAACCCGTCGATATCATTCTATTAAAATGCAGAGTTCTGTAATGGTAATAGTTATAGTTAAAACATTATTATTATGAAATGGTATGTGTAAGGGTTCAGGCTAACTTTTTAAGATGGTAAGTATCTAAATATTCAAGCGTAGATTTTAAGATGGTACGTATTTCGGTATTCAGGCGAAGATTTTAAGATGGTATGTATCTTAATATTCAGGCTTAGTTTGTGATACTACCACGTGGTGTGTAGTTTGTGATACTACCACATGGTGTGTAGCTTGTGATACTACCACATGGTGTGTAGTTTGTGATACTACCACATGGTGTGTAGTTTGTGATACTACCACATGGTGTGTAGTTTGTGATACTACCACATGGTGTGTAGTTTGTGATACTACCACATGGTGTGTAGTTTGTGATACTACCACATGGTGTGTAGTTTGTGATACTACCACATGGTGTGTAGTTTGTGATAATACCACATGGTGTGTAGAAATGTTCAGATTATATGATAGGCGTGGATGTGTCAAACAAAATGGCGGTATGACCTGCTATTTTTTTCGTCAAGGGTGGTTAGGGGGCCGGACGTGACCTTGACGCTCACATCACATTGTGTTAGGTTATTAGATGCTGGGAATTAAACGAGGGAACGTCGAGAAGAAAGTTAATCCCTTATTATCACACTTCAGGCAATAACTATAACAGTACTCTATGATCCCTTCAATACAACCAAAGTACTCGACGACCCCCACATTACTACCAATTACTTAATGACGTATGTGTGTTATTTATGCCTCAAATTAGTTTTCTAATGAACATATTTATTTAAATCTATGTTCTGTTACGGTATTATGTACATGTATTCACTGTTACGGTATTATGTACATGTATTCACTGTTACGGTATTATGTACATGTATTCACTGTTACGGTATTATGTACATGTATTCACTGTTACGGTATTATGTACATGTATTCACTGTTACGGTATTATGTACATGTATTCACTGTTACGGTATTATGTACATGTATTCACTGTTACGGTATTATGTACATGTATTCACTGTTACGGTATTATGTACATGTATTCACTGTTACGGTATTATGTACATGTATTCACTGTTACGGTATTATGTACATGTATTCACTGTTACGGTATTATGTACATGTATTCACTGTTACGGTATTATGTACATGTATTCACTGTTACGGTATTATGTACATGTATTCACTGTTACGGTATTATGTACATGTATTCACTGTTACGGTATTATGTACATGTATTCACTGTTACGGTATTATGTACATGTATTCACTGTTACGGTATTATGTACATGTATTCACTGTTACGGTATTATGTACATGTATTCACTGTTACGGTATTATGTACATGTATTCACTGTTACGGTATTATGTACATGTATTCACTGTTACGGTATTATGTACATGTATTCACTGTTACGGTATTATGTACATGTATTCACTGTTACGGTATTATGTACATGTATTATGTACATGTATTATGTACATGTATTATGTACATGTATTATGTACATGTATTATGTACATGTATTATGTACATGTATTATGTACATGTATTATGTACATGTATTATGTACATGTATTATGTACATGTATTATGTACATGTATTATGTACATGTATTATGTACATGTATTATGTACATGTATTATGTACATGTATTATGTACATGTATTATGTACATGTATTATGTACATGTATTATGTACATGTATTATGTACATGTATTATGTACATGTATTATGTACATGTATTATGTACATGTATTATGTACATGTATTATGTACATGTATTATGTACATGTATTATGTACATGTATTATGTACATGTATTATGTACATGTATTATGTACATGTATTATGTACATGTATTATGTACATGTATTATGTACATGTATTATGTACATGTATTATGTACATGTATTATGTACATGTACTATGTACATGTATTATGTACATGTATTATGTACATGTATTATGTACATGTATTATGTACATGTATTATGTACATGTATTATGTACATGTATTATGTACATGTATTATGTACATGTATTCAATTTTAATGAAAGAGATTAGCTTCTCTCCAACTAACATTAGACCATTATATCTATTCTTTGCTTACAATCCTTTATTTCTGCTTGTATCTATTCTTTGATTACAATCATTTATTTCTGCTTGTATCTATTCTTTCATTACAATCCTCTATATCTGCTTGTATCTATTCTTTGATTACAATCCTCTATATCTGCTTGTATCTATTCTTTGCTTACAATCCTCTATATCTGCTTGTATCTATTCTTTGCTTACAATCCTCTATATCTGCTTGTATCTATTCTTTGCTTACAATCCTCTATATCTGCTTGTATCTATTCTTTGCTTACAATCCTCTATATCTGCTTGTATCTATTCTTTGATTACAATCCTCTATATCTGCTTGTATCTATTCTTTGATTACAATCCTCTATATCTGCTTGTATCTATTCTTTGATTACAAGCCTCTATATCTGCTTGTATCTATTCTTTGATTACAATCCTCTATATCTGCTTGTATCTATTCTTTGCTTACAATCCTCTATATCTGCTTGTATCTATTCTTTGCTTACAATCGTCTGTATCTGCTGGTATCTATTCTTTGATTACAATCCTCTATTTCTGCCATGGCCAGATATCACTAAAGGGAGATCATCCTTGCCCCTTCCTTCAATGATGGATGTTCCTACAACGTTGTCTTATAGTGAAGGGGATACAGCGGTTCTCTACTGCTCAGTTGTCAATCTTGGGGACCAAACGGTAATAGAATTTATTCTCTATTTACAATATTTTAGGAATAGTTAATTTAAAAAAACAAACATCGTGTATAACATTTTTAAAATAAATTAAATTTTTGTGTCGAGATTTTTTTTAAAATATGATTTTTAAAAAAAAACTTGTGAATTTAACTTGTGAAGTGTTTACACATATATTTATACTAGTGTATCACTCATCCAATTTGCTGATAGTTTTGAAAATAAATACACATCAGATTAAAAAATAACGTAATACAGAACTTTCATTTATTTTTATTTGATTCATTTATTATCATATTGAACAATTTTATTCGGAACGTTCGAAAAGTGTTATTTTTGGTGCAGCACTATAAAAACAAAATCGATCGCAGCGCCACCTAACAGCATTACACATTTTGCAGCGCCACCTAACAGCATTATAATTACATCCATCCATACATACAGACAACGGGAATTATGTATATTGATATATATTTTATGAGGACGGTTGGAGGGGGGGGGTATCTGATGGAAGAATTGGTTGGTGGGCTAATCACACAGCCTATCATGGAATACGGGGTGTTGATTTTACTTACGGGAATTTGTATGGCTTTTAATTATGAGTATTAAAAAAAATGTTAACGTGGATTTAAAAAAATTAGCATCCACTCCGAGTATTAGTGATTTAAAATATTTTATAGATTATTTTTGAGAAAGAATGACACAATAAAGGGAGGAACACATACGGACACTGCGGTTGTATAGAGATACACAGATAAACACCATGGCTGAAGAGAGAATGACACATTAGATAAACACCGTGGCTGAAGAGAGAATGACACATTAGATAAACACCATGGCTGAAGAGAGAAGGGCACATTTGATTAACACCATGTCTGTATACATAAGGACATATTAGATAAACACTATGGTTGTAGAGAGAAGGACGCATTAGGTAAACACCATGTCTGTAGAAATGGGCGGGAAGATGTGTGTGTCTCAAGTTGATCTGTCCAGTGTTAGCTGGTCTGTGATAGCCAAAATATATATTCAGGAGGAAGTTACAGGGCTATCGTGACAATGATACAAGTTCAAGGACAGAACAATTGGGAGAACTGTTTACAATGGTGGCTTGACATTGGTGGAAGGGTTCTACAATGGTGGTCTGACATTATCTTATCTTATCTATACAGACGCTCCTTCTATGCAGAAGATAATTGCGTCCACAGACCATGACAGATGATCTGTTGGCAAGTGATGCAGCGTTCGCAGGCCACGGCTTTGTGGGTTCCACGCATTATCCAGCCGCCTAACTAGTGTTAGGTACCCATTCGGAGCTGGGTTACTCATGAACGTCCTAGGTCCCGGGAAATCCTTGCCTTCACATGGATTCAAACCCATGAACATCGGTACGCATGTTGAGCGCGCTGCCACTCGACCACCGCGTCCCCAACATTGGGGGAAGAGGTTCTACAGTGGTGGTCTGACATTGGTGGAAGGGGTTCTACAGTGGTGGTTAAACATTGGTGGAAGGGGTTCTACAGTGGTGGTTAAACATTGGTGGAAGGGGCTCTACAGTGGTGGTTAAACATTGGTGGAAGGGGTTCTACAATGGTGGTCTGACATTGGTGGAAGGGGTTCTACAGTGGTTGTCTGACATTGGTGGAGGGGGTTCTACAGTGGGGGTCTGACATTGGTGGAAGGGGTTCTACAGTGGTGGTCTGACATTGGTGGAAGGGGTTCTACAGTGGTCGTCTGACATTGGTGGAAGGGGTTCTAAAATGGTGGTCTGACATTGGTGGAAGGGGTTCTACAGTGGTCGTCTGACATTGGTGGAAGGATTTATCTTGTTTTCTATCAGCCAAACAACTCTAATAGTGCTACTTGGACATGAGTTGTCCCTCCTAAAAGTCAAGATCAAATTTAGATTTGAATAAAATGGAGTCAAGAATTTTGTTTCTGTTATGTAACCAAGCCTTACATTCATTACAATAAGGGACAACCGGAAACCGCTCCGTACATTCGCCCCGGCCGGATATCGGGTTTTTCGGAACCATTCGCCTCTGCAAGTAGAGCCCACGCAAACAAACCAAATGTTTGAAAATACCTTAAAAAATACAATTTTGCAATTCGATAAATACCAAGAATAGTATACTTACAATTTGTAATAACAAAAATAAATTAACGTTTAAAAAAATCTGGACAGAAGCAAAGAATTTAAAATATTTTTGGCTTACTTAAAATATAACAAATGTAGCATAATTATATAAATTAATAATTTGAAGTTATAAAGATATAAAGTTAATAAACTAATTTTCTAAGACAATTTCGTTTACTTCTAGCGACTTCCGCCACGCCGCCATATTAACTAGCTAAAATTAAACTATCGAATAAAATAAATTCACATTAAAGTAAATTTATTAACTAAAATAAGCATCGACTAACAATTACAAAGTAAGTAAGTAACATTAACAAGAGAAAATCAAATTTACAAGTAATATATAATGAACTTTTTGATTTAAATCTTAATAAATTAATAATCCATTCGTCTGACCATAATCTCATTGCATGAAGAGTGTAGACGGTTTTATGTAAACAATAAACAAGTAATAAAAACTCGAATGAGTATTTAAACGCAATTTCAAAAAAAAATAAATAAAAAAAAATAAAGAATTTCTGATTTTTTTTTATTCCAGGGAAATCATTCTAGATTACATTAAGAGTCATTTCAAATCAGTAATTCAGAAACTAAACAAAATATGACGTCATATCCCCTCACGCTTTATCACAAAAGAATGTGTCAACATAATGCGCAACGCGCACCAATCTAAAATTAGCATTCACAAAGCGGGAAAACCCCATTAACTATCCTAGATTACATTAAAAGTCATTTCAAATCAATAATCAATATACATAATTCCCGTTGTCTGTATGTATGTATGGATGTAATTATAATGCTGTTAGGTGGCGCTGCGATCGATTTTGTATAAAAATATTATATGACGTCATTGTTTTAGCTTATATTTTAATTTTTGAAAAGGTAACGATGTAAAAATAGGATTTGAGGATTTATAATTATTATGGAACTAGACGCCCCACGGCGTAGCATACGCCGCAGACTTGCTCATGGAGAGTGCAAAGAGAGTGGAGAAAGAACGGACATGAACGTCGGTTAATGAATGAGAGGCGGGTAACAACAACCTCAGTGTGCATGTCTTTACGTTTACTCGCTATTTTGTATTTACTTAGTGCTGCTTTATTGTGTCTGTACTCTCACCCCCCACCCCCAACCGTTCTTTGCACTGTCTATGATGAGCAAGTCTGCGGCGTAAGCTACGCCGTGGGTCTCTACAGAGTTCCTTCTTTTCATTCACTCACAGTCGTTTGCCCAAACCCACCCCATTTTGACAACTGTATCTTTCAGGAAGTCTTCACCCGTCACTAAATCATTAGCGGCGTATGCTACGCCGCGGGTCAGCTAGTTTTAAAACTTAAACAAAACAATTGCTTTCAAAAATTGCTGCTAAAATTACGGAAGTCGAACGAAAAGACATTTAAAAAAAAATCATTCTTCAAAATTGTTCTAAATATTATTAGCTATCGTTTGGCGTTTATTTCAACCCGATAGATGTTATGGTTGGCGAGAAATTGACAAAATACTGATATTTTTTTCGTTTTTTAAATTTATTTTCCAGGACATCCAGTAAATCTTTTCGGTATTTTGTTTTGTTTTGCCCTTGCACATCCTTGAGACCTCCTTTACATATTTGCAAAAGACCCGAACCCTCTATCTGGTATGGTTCAGAAGGAGTTGCAGGATTAAGCTCTAAAGACATTTCAAATATATAAACACAATTTTTACCATGGGAAATTGCGTAACAAATAGTCTATAATAATTTAATGAACCAAATTGAATGCCTGAAAATAAATTTTATTGGTAGAAAACATGAACGCTAAATACAAGTCGGTTATGGTTTTGCGAAATAAAGCAACCGCGAATCGTTTTCAAAACCGAAATTAATCGGATTTCCGATTTTCGTTTAGCAGCCTTAGTACTCGGATTCGTATCCGGATCCGGCAAATAGTACATCTAACTATTCGGATTAGGTACCCGGTAGAAAATGGCTACCCGGTTAGTTCCTAATTACATTCGTGACTACTTACGTTATACATTGTCAGTGTTGATGGAGCTCAAACTTTTTTCGTTCGACAAAAAACCAAAATTTTATTCAAAGTTAGAAACAGTTTATTCGTCTTATTTGTCTTATAAAAGTCTAAACTATTGCACAAACTATTTAATTTTCCGATATTCTGTCTTCTATTTTGAAATCTTATTCTCAAGTCCTAATCTCTTTCTTGCAATCTCAACAATCGGTCCCTACTCTCGGTTCCAACTCTCGGTACCAACTCTTGGTCCCAACTCTTGGTCCCAACTATCGGTCCCAACTATCGGTCCCAACTCTTGGTCCCAACTCTTGGTCCCAACTCTTGGTCCCAACTATCGGTCCCAACTCTCTGTCCCAAATATCGGTCCCTACTCTAGGTGACAACTATCGGTCTAGACTCTAGACTATTGGTCCCAACTCTCTGTCCCAACACTTTGTCCCAACTATCGGTCCAGACTCTCGGTCCCAACTTCTTGGTCTCCACTCTTGGTCCCAACTCTTGGTCCCAACTCTCGGTCCCAACTCTCGGTCCCAACTCTCGGTCCCAACTCTCGGTCCCAACTCTCGGTCCCAACTCTCTGTCCAAACTCTCGGTCCCAACTCTCGGTCCCAACTCTTGGTCCCAACTCTCTGTCCGAACTCTCGATCCCAACTCTCTGTCCGAACTCTCGGTCCCAACTTTTGGTCCCAACTCTTGGTCCCAACTCTCGGTCCCAACTCTCGGTCCCAACTCTTGGTCCCAACTCTCTGTCCGAACTCTCGGTCCTAACTCTCGGTCCCAACTCTCGGCCCCAACTCTTGGTCCCAACTCTATGTCCCAACTCTCTGTCCCAACTGCTCCTCTCCAACTACGGAGCCACATCGTAACCTTCCAATAAATCTTATTGCCCATCAACATGTTTATAATAAATCTCCAGAGTTTTAGTTTTTATTTTGTCGCATGTCACATGTCACCACTGAGCCGGACATTTTCGGCTTGCTATAACTTACTGGCACATCTGCCAGCCGAAGACTTGTGACACTTTCTGTATCCAGCCATCCGTGTCAGGCGAGCTTCCTCCTATCTGTAGGTCCAAATATTGACTCAATCGTTGGGATTATCCCCCTTTATGAACTATCGATTCGGTAGTTTTGATTCATGAGTGATTGTCTCCCCCTGAGTGGCGCCGATGACGTAGTAGGTTTGACTGGTGAGAGGAATAAAGAAAAGTGTAACACAGTTACACATATGTCTGTTACAGCAGGGGGGAGGGGTGGGAGAGGTGGGGAGGTGGACGTGTGTGTGAGAGGGGGCTGCCGCGGATGTGGCGAGTACACGAAAGTGAACGATACGACTTGCGTGACTTATCGCGGAGTTGCCTGCCCTTGTTTGTAGTACACGGTGCTAAGGAGTGAGCAGGGGTTAATCAAGTATTGACAGCTACTATGACGTAACGGGGTGGGACGGGGGGGAGATGTCATACCAGGCAGTGTAGGCGTAGAGCTCATTTGAATTATGTAGATCTCTAGGCGATACATGGTAGAAACCGGCAAGAACAGTATCGATTCCGCATGTTCTCACGAGTTCAGGGGATCGGTATCGATTCGGGCGCCTTGAGCAGGGCTGGGTTCAAAGTTCATTTAAGAAAACATCAGTCAAGATGGTCCAGGAGAAGGGGTTGGGGCGGCGAAAACATTAGGGCCATTCAGAGATTTGACAAATCTATTTTAGCAAAGTGTCCTTTGTTTTCAACCCAGAGCCCGGATGAACCGGTGGCCTGGACTAAATCTGTGGCGTGGCTTGACTCCCTGGACAGTAGCTGTCATTCTCTCTCAGAGAGTCGGGGAAATATTGATAACCATTGGCTTGTTGGTGTGACTAGAGTGTGTGAGCAAGTTTAGTTGGCTTGTTGGTGTGACTAGAGTGTGTGAGCAAGTTTAGTTGGCTTGTTGGTGTGACTAGAGTGTGTGAGCAAGTTTAGTTGGCCTGTTGGTGTGACTAGAGTGTGTGAGCAAGTTTAGTTGGCTTGTTGGTGTGACTAGAGTGTGTGAGCAAGTTTAGTTGGCTTGTTGGTGTGACTAGAGTGTGTGAGCAAGTTTAGTTGGCTTGTTGGTGTGACTAGAGTGTGTGAGCAAGTTTAGTTGGCTTGTTGGTAAGAGGCGTAGCTAGGATACTTTGCACCGGGGACCATATGTAAAATTGGCTCCCCCACATTTATAAATTACCCCTCTTCACCACCTCGCTACGCCTCGGCTATCACTAAGATCCTCTAACTCCCATTCAACTACATATCAAATCCACTACAGGAGTTATCTTAAAAATCTGATAATCGCAGGTACATTTAATACATATAAACTGCCTAAATCAATGTTTTTTTCGTATTGTATTGTGTGCCGATGAAGACATTTAACCTACAGATCTGTTGTATTGTGTGCCGATGAAGACATTTAGCCTAGAGATCTGTTATATTGTGTGCCGATGAAGACATTTAGCCTAGAGATCTGTTGTATTGTGTGCCGATGAAGACATATAGCCTAGAGATCTGTTGTATTGTGTGCCGATAAAGACATTTAGCCTAGAGATATGTTGTATTGTGTGCTAATGAAGACATTTAGCCTAGAGATCTGTTGTATTGTGTGCGGATGAAGACATTTAGCCTAGAGATATGTTGTATTGTGTGCTAATGAAGACATTTAGCCAAGAGATCTGTTGTATTGTGTGCCGAGGAAGACATTTAGCCTAGAGATATGTTGTATTGTGTGCTAATGAAGACATTTAGCCTAGAGATATGTTGTATTGTGTGCTAATGAAGACATTTAGCCTAGAGATATGTTGTGTTGCCTGCTGTTACAAACCCAAACTTATCTTGCTCCACTCTTGAGCTCAGCATTATTTCCAGTGACCGATCGTGTGCACTAATGTATGTAGAAAGCCCTGAAAAGCTTTGATGATAAACATCTTGTGTCCGAGATGTGAGCCATCATGGCCAGCCGCTGACGGGTATAACTGCTTTGTTAACGCACTCACATGTCACGTGGTCATGCTGATAGCCAACACTCCTCCCCAAATCTGAATATCTAAACTCTCTAAACACCACGTGATGAGTTAGTTGGTCACGTGATGCTGCAGACTGAGACGTCACGAGACGAAGCTCGCCTCCTACCCAGGGGAGTTAGTGTTACCCAATTCTGTGGAAGGGACTCCTCTGTGGACAGCGGTCTATAATTCATTTGAACCCTGGATGCAAACATTGTAGTAGACCTGATAATACATTGTAGTAGACCTGATAATACATTGTAGTAAACCTGATAATACATTGCAGTAGACCTGATAATACATTGTAGTAAACCTGATAATACATTGCAGTAGACCTGATAATACATTGTAGTAGACCTGATAATACATTGTAGTAGACCTGATAATACATTGTAGTAGACCTGATAATACATTGTAGTAGACCTTATAATACATTGTAGTAGACCTGATAATACATTGTAGTAGACCTTATAATACATTGTAGTAGACCTGATAATACAATGTAGTAGACCTTATAATACATTGTATTGGCCTTAAAATACATCGTAATAGACCGTATAATACATTATAAGAGACATCATAATACACTGACACTGTAGTAGACCTCATAATAATTTGTAGTCGACTTTATAATACATTTAACGGAATATAACAAAGTAACTTATTTTAGTATTCATTCTTATTAGTCCTGTTATATTCAAGGCTAGGCCTAATAATTAAATTTTAATGGCATTGGGAAGATTTTCATTTATTTGAATGTTTAATTATTTCTTTTTTAAAAATTGCATGATTAATTTCTTGTGCTTAGGGGCCGTCCATAAAGTACGTCACGCTATTTTTGACCATTTTTGACCCCCTCCCCCCTGTCACAAACTGTCACAAATCTCGGGACCCCCCCCTAAAGTACGTCACACTTTCCAATTTTTTTTAAATTAACACCTAATTAAAATATTTTATTCAATACTTAAAATACACTACACTATTAAATTGTATTAAAATATAAAATTTCCACTTAAAAGTAGGGATGTACCGGATTCAAAATTTTGAAATCCGGCTGGAGCTGAAGTGGGCCGGATTTAGGAAGTGAAATCCGGCTGGAGCCGGAATCAGATTTGTTAAAATGGCCAGATTCCGGATTTTCCGGGGCCATTGTGATTATGAATATATATATATATATAAATTAGGGATCTACCGGCCAGCCGGATTTATGAAGTGAAATCCTGCCGGAGCCGAAGCCGGATTTTTAAAAGTACATAATAAAAAGGAAACAAAACAATTTGACTTTTAAAAAAAGACTAGATTGACAAATTATGTGACCAACTCTTGTGCTATATTTAATCTGTTTATTATGGTCCTATGAATTATATTTCATTCAAAAATATTCACTGGACATCATCTGTGTTCATCCATAGTTACGACTGACATCAATCTTTGACAATCATCTTTTCCTGGAAGGATAATTGCAGACAGATCAACTCGTCCTCATCTAGCCACTCAACAGCCTCTGGATGTGCATTTTCTCCTCTGGCAATAACTGCCATGGGTTCTCTTTGACTTATAGAAGTGATTCTCAAAGGACGGATGCGTTTTATCTGAGTTGATTCTTGAACAGTTTGGGTGGGCACATTCTCCTGAGCCCGAGCTCTGTGTTGTCCTGTATGTTTCTTCAACATTGTTTGTGAGGCAAAATATGAGTGACATAGTTGGCAAAGTCGATCAAATTATCAGATAATCATATGGTTGTACTTTGAAAGCTCCTGTTGATCTTGGCATAATTTCATCAAATTTGAGAGTTTGTGCTACAAATAAGGAAGGAAATTTATGAGAATCTGCACCTGCTCTTTCTTAAGCTTTGAGTCCATCATTTGTTTGTTTGATTGTGATTGGAGGAGGGAAGAATCTTTAAGGTAAAACGTTAAAATATGAGCTTCGTGCTTTGTCGCAACATTTCATGTCCTGATATTTAATAACAATTTGAGTGAAATATTGGCTGGTGGCTGGTGCTTACATGATTGTCAAACCATTCCTGATCCTTCGATATCAGTCCTGCTGTATCCAATTCAGATTTATGAACAACACAGTCAGGAGATACGCATTTCAATGCTATTTTGACATAAAACTAATTCTAATGTTTCACAAAATTTTTGAAAATTATTTTTAAAGTATTTAAATTCTACTAAAAAAATATAAATAAATTAGAAAAAAATACTAAAAATAATAAATGTATGACATCACACATGGCCTGACCCCCCTCCCCCGCTGTCACAAAGTTTCACACTCTCTTAGACCCCCCTCCCCCCCTCGGAGCGTGACGTACTTTATGGACGGCCCCTTAGTCTGTTTTTTCCTGGTACATTTCAGTATTGAATTCCCTGCCAACAAAACCGTTGTTTGGGCAAGCAAACTGATATAATCACGTGACCAGAGCAAGGGTTCTAGGTCCATAATACGTGACTTCAAACTGATACAATCACGTGACCAGAGCAAGGGTTCTAGGTCCATAATACGTGACTTCAAACTGATACAATCACGTGACCAGAGCAAGGGTTCTAGGTCCATAATACGTGACTTCAAACTGATACAATCACGTGACCAGAGCAAGGGTTCTAGGTCCATAATACGTGACTTCAAACTGATACAATCACGTGACCAGAGCAAGGGTTCTAGGTCCATAATACGTGACTTCAAACTGATACAATCACGTGACCAGAGCAAGGGTTCTAGGTCCATAATACGTGACTTCAAACTGATATAATCACGTGACCAGAGTAAGGGTTCTAGGTCCATAATACGTGACTTCAAACTGATACAATCACGTGACCAGAGCAAGGGTTCTAGGTCCATAATACGTGAATTCCAACTGATATAATCACGCGCCCAGAGCAAGGGTTCTAGGTCCATAATACGTGACTTCAAATGAGATTAAGTTATGGAGCGGGGAGAGCAGGGCAGGGGAGTGGTGACGTCACTTGTTGCTTATGGATCTTGGCTGGCAAAATTATGCTCTAAAAGCTTCATAGAGTTGTCCACAATACAACATTGATGGAGGTGGCCCTAATACAACATTGATGGAGGGGGTCCTAATACAACATTGACGGAGGTGGCACTAATACATGATTGCTGGTGGTTGTCCTAATACAACATTGATGGAGTTGTGGCCCTAATACAACATTCCTGGAGGTGGCCCTAATATAACATTGATGGAGGTGGCCCTAATACAACATTCCTGGAGGTAACCCTAATACAACATTCCTGGAGGTGGCCCTAATATAACATTGATGGAGGTGGCCCTTATACAACATTGCTGTAGGTGACCTAATACAACATTGACGGAGGTGGCACTAATACATGATTGCTGGTGGTTGTCCTAATACAACATTGATGGAGTTGTGGCCTTATTACAACATTGATGGTGGTGTCCCTAATACAACATTCCTGGAGGTGGCCCTAATACAACATTCCTGGAGGTGGCCCTAATATAACATTGCTGGGGGTGACCTAATACAACATTGATGGAGGTAGCACTAATCTAACATTGATGGAGGTGGTCCGAATACAACATTGCTGGCATTGTCCTAAATACAAGTAAGGAAAGCGAAAAAGAAAACAATATCTCTTCATAGAATGGTGAGATGGAAGATGATCGAAAGATTTGACATTAGGCTCATGAATATGTAGTCATCTTGATCTTGAATATTAATCTTATGAATTGTGTGTTCATTCGGTCCTAGAAATCACGTGGTCATATTGGGCTTGGATATTGGTCCTGCTAATTATATGCCTCAATAGTGCCTATAACAGATGCATTTACTTAATAACGATTTGCCTCCTATCTCCTTAAATAAGCCTTGTGTCAGGTGTAACCAAGGAAACAGTACTGCCTCAAAGTTCAAACAATCACAAGTTTTGAAGACTGACCTTGACAGTATAAGGAAGATCGTTGCTAAAAAAGGGGGCAGGGGGAGATTGCGATATCTAAACGTGTGGTCACGGGGTTGCAGGTTCAAAGGTTAAAAAACAGCAACACATCTTTGTAACGTTGCCAAGCAATATTCGATTTATTTGATCCCTACTCAGAAATATAAAAGTTGCCGACAAAGACCACTGTTGACCCCTTGAAGTGTAGATAATGAGAGGGGTCGTGTGTTCCACTGCTCCCCATGTTAGAATCAGACAGATGAAATAATAACGGAAAAGCGTTTGACGCAGTTTCATGGGAAATTTAAGATCAATGGATACAGAAAAATGAGAAAGCCACGAGAAACCTGACAGTAGAGGAAAATCAGAGAATGCTTGGATGGCGGGAAAAGAGAAAACATTTTGATAGAAAGCCAAGGGAGGCCATCAGGGTGAACGACATCAAGGGCGGCCATGTTGGCCAGATGCAAAAATGATATCGAAACGTTCAAGGGAGAGAGAAATGTTTGAAGTTTTTTTGTTTTATTGCTGGCCCCTTGCCCCGAAAGTGAAACCAATTAAGTGAAAAAGGCGCGGAGTTTAGCCGGGGCATAATTCATTGATGGAGATGTAACGTTTGTTGGGGACATGCATCATTCATGGCATTGGGGGCTGTTAGGGGAAGTCATCCAAGGTATTAAAACCCTTAGGGAGGCACGAAATGGGTTAAGGGAAGCAAATATTCGATTAAAAAGTTAATATAACAGGGGAGGCTACCAGGGTGAGCTACAGTTTAAATTTGGATGTAATTAGGGTTGGAACAATTATCACAGGACACAGTATGTGTGTATGTTGTGTGTATGTTGTGTGTTGTGTGTATGTTGTGTGTGTGCTGTGTATGTGTTGTGTGTATGTTGGGTGTATGTTGTGTGTATGTTGTGTGTATGTTGTGTGTATGTTGTGTGTTTGTTGTGTGTATGGTGTGTGTATGTTGTGTGTGTGTTGTGTATATGTTGAGTGTGCGCTGTGTATGTGTTGTGTGTATGTTGGGTGTATGTTGTGTGTATGTTGTGTGTAAGTTGTGTGTAAGTTGTGTGTATGTTGTGTGTATGCTGTGTATGTTGTATGTATGTTGTGTGTATGTTGTGTGTATTTTGTGTGTTTGTTGTGTGTATGGTGTGTGTATGTTGTGTGTATGCTGTGTGTGTGCTGTGTGTGTGCTGTGTGTATGTTGTGTGTGTGTTGTGTGTGTGTTGTGTGTATGTTGTGTGTACGTTGTGTGTATGTTGTGTGTATGTTGTGTGTATGTTGTGTGTATGTTGTGTGTATGTTGTGTGTATGTTGTGTGTGTTGTGTTTATGTTGTGTTTATGTTGTGTGTATGGTGTGTGTATGCTGTGTGTGTGCTATGTGTGTGCTGTGTGTGTGTTGTGTGTGTGTTGTGTGTATGTTGTGTGTATATTGTGTGTGTTGTGTGTGTTGTGTGTATGTTGTGTGTATGTTGTGTGGATGTTGTGTGTATGTTGTGTGTATGTTGTGTGTATGTTGTGTGTATGTTGTGTGTGTGTTGTGTGTATGTTGTGTGTATGTTGTGTGTATGTTGTGTGTATGCTGTGTGTATGCTGTGTGTATGTTGTGTGTGTGTTGTGTGTGTGTTGTGTGTATGTTGTGTGTATGGTGTGTGTATGGTGTGTGTATGTTGTATGTATGTTGGTTTGGACTTATCTTGCCTTTTAAAGGTAGATAACTCTCGTATATATTTTATACTCAAATCGCATAGAAAGGGGGCATAATTATATTGAATCATTGACATGCACTTTTATGCAAAATGATGGGATTTATAGCTGGACATTAATTGATGGATTTTATAGCTGGACATCAGTGATGGACTTTAAAGCTGGACATTAATTGATATACTATATTGTTTGACAGTAAGTGATGGACTTAATAGCTGGACATTAGTGATGGACTCTGCGGTGGTGTGATGGCTGATGTATTTTATAGATGGACATTAGCTGATGGAATTAATAGATGGACATCAGCTGATGGACTTTATAGCTGGACATTAGGTGATGGACCTTATAACTGGGCATTAGGTGATGAACTATATTGCTGGGCATTAGGTTATGGACTCTACAGCTGGACATCAGATGATGGACTTTATAGCTGGACATTTATAGGTGTGGGGCCTACCACTTCCATTTGTTCAATACTTTCACCTAACTTACCTATACCACATTATATTCCACACTACACAACATCCTATAGCAGTGATGGCGCAGCCAGTACGCATAGCCTCATCAGCCGGCACGAGGCAAAAATATTACTTCCTTTGATCAATAATTTATAATCGTTATAACATTTTACTATTTCATTTTAATAAGTGTTTTAGTCGGTTCCTCAGCGTTTCACTTACTCACTTATCGCATTATGCCACTGGCATAGTCGTAGGGCCTAAGCCTAGATTTTCATATACCGCTAAAGAAATTAGAAATGATAAACATAAATGTGGACCCAATTTATGACGTTTCAATTGCTTAGGCCAGACATATGATTTGTTATTTAGAATAGGACGGCGATAAAGCTTTTAAATAAAATACAAAATACACAAACAAATTGTGTTATGGAAACAATAAATTTGAGCTTTATTATTAAACTAACACGACAGTAAACGTTCTGGCTAATGCCTTCATCAGTACAATAAACATAAAAAACGTACTTAAGTAATAAAATTATATTTAAACTAGTTCGTGCTGCGGCGCCGTGGCGCCTGCGGCGCCCCCTTTTTGTAAGGGCGCCTACGGCGCCCACCTTTTTCAAAAGCCCACTAACTTGTCCTTGTATGATAAATACGTAATATAAAAATTCCTGAAATGTACACAAAGTTTGTATATAATATAGGTTGTGCTCCCACTTTTATTTAGGGCGCCTACGGCGCCCACTTTTTTCAAAAGCCCAACAAACTTGTCCTTGTATGATACATACGTAATATTAAACTACCTTAAATGTACACAAAGTAATTTTAAATTGAGGTTGTAGGGCGCCTACGGCGCCCACTTTTTTTTGTTGGTCAAAAGCCCAAGTAACTTATCGATAAATACGAAATATTCCTGAAAATTAAACAAAGCATTTATATAATAATTTTTACAGTGCTAATCACCACACGATTTTTAAACTAATTTTAGAAAGCAGCGCACCAAATTACTGCACCAAAAAATAACTATTTGATTCAATCAGCACTGCTTACAACGCAAAATTTAAAAAAAGCAGAGTGATGTCCCTCAGCGTTCCGCTACATAATTGAGCGTAAATATATATATGACTAGTTTGTGCTGCGGCGCCGTGGCGCCTGCGGCGCCCCCTTTTGTTAAGGGCGCCTACGGCGCCCACCTTTTTCAAAAGCCCAACTAACTTGTCCTTGTATGATAAATACGTAATATTAAACTTTCTTAAATGTACACAAAGTATCTTATAAATGTTTTTTTTTGTTTTGCAAAAGCCCAAGTAACATATCCTTATATGATAAAAACGAAATATTCCTGAAATGTACACAAAGTATGTTTATAATATTTTTTTACAGTGCTAATCACCACACGATTTTTAAAGTAATTTTAGAATGCAGCGCACCAAATTACTGCACCAATAATACCTCTTATCAAACGTCCGCATGAAATTGTTTAATTATTAATAATAGTGTGGAGGGTGTTTAATGTTAATCTGGAAACCAAAATGATTATCCAATTTTTTTAAAAAAAAAGCAGAGTGATGTCCCTCAGCGTTCCGCTACATAATTGAGCGTAAATATATATATGATTCTTAAAACATACGATATGACAAAATAGATATGTAAAATAAAAAGAAAGGTAAAACAACAAACAATGACACAGGACATAGGAACACGGAGAAAGTATCAAAAGTTACAGAGAAAACCACAACGGGAAAAAGAATGTATAGTTAGGTAAAATTACGAATTTGGTTAAATCCATATGGAGCCAACGTACCGAATCGTTTTATAAGTCTATTTTCCATGTAGACCCTATCATGGATACTGCTTGCATATAAAATACCAGTTACTGCAATATCTGAAATCCCGTTTTGGTCAACACTGTTAAAATGTTTAGACAGAGGACATTAAGCCTGTTTATTTATATTATACAGGTGTTCTCTAAACCGATCTCCAAGACGACGACCTGTCTCACCCACGTAAATTTTATTGCACCTCTTGCTAAGAATTGCATAAATCACGTTGCGACTTGTGCAAGTGAATCCATCCTTTATTTTGAATTTTCAAGAGGGAAAGAAATGTTTTCAATTTCAATCACATATGGACAAGTATTGCAACGGTTACGGTTGCAACCTTTTGTTCCAATATGTGCTGTCATTGCGGGAAGGTGACTTCTTACAAGTATATTTTTGAGGCTTCTATCTCTCCGGAAAGCAAAGGGGGGAGGTTTTGTGAAGACCTGCTGAGTTAGAGGGTCAGCCATGAGGATTGGTTGGTTTTTGAGAATCACCTGGCGGGCTTTAAAATTATGGGGATGAAAAGTTAAAATAAATTTGGATCGATCACATTGATCAGAAACAGATGATGTAAATGTGTCCTGTCTAGACATGCCTTTAATTCGATTGACAGCGGATATTAAAACTGTTTCCGGGTATGACCTCCTTCCAAATAAAATCGGCATTTCATTAGTTTTTTCCAACAAGTCTACCTCATCCCTACAGAGTCTTTTCAGTCTCAATTGTTGCGAAAACGGGATATAGTTCTTACAATATCTTGAATTATTTAAATGTGACACAAGAAAAAGACTGACAGATAAAATGAGTGCTGCATGAGTTGCACTCAAATTAACGTATGAGCCAATTTTTGACGAATCACTAGTTTCTTTAAACGGCAAAAATACCATTAATTTTGCAAAGTCAGCCTATTTCTGTAATGAATTTTTTAAACGTTGAAATCTCTCTCCTTGTTTTTTCTAATTAAGTCTAAGACAAGTCAGTGTGTATTGTTTTGCTAAGCCAAAACCCCTTTCTTTGGTTTAACTGGAGTTTTGGCACTTTGCTAAAAATAAGTGGATTTTGGGCACGCGGCCCCAAAAAGGTTTGCCATCATTGTCCTATAGAGCAGTAATATTCAAAGTGGTGGTCCACAGACCGGTGTCGGTTCGTGGGCAATCAGCCGCCGGTCCACAGAAGTTATCAAGAAAGTGAAGAAAATTCTAATTATAATCCTATAGAAAGAGTTTTTCGAAGGGAAGCGTGCTGTCCTAGAAAGCCACCAGAAATTAATCTTTGATTATAAAACATAAATAATTGTGAGCCTCATATAAGATATAACAGCCAATTTCCAAGGCTAACAGCCATATAGGCCTACAATCGGCGAGACGCTCGTAGTAGAATTCATGAAGGATTTTTTGTTGTTGAAATGTAAGGTGAAACATTGGCAAAGAAAGTGGCCAAGGTTCCACTCTCAAATGACACAACAACTCGACACATCGACAATATGGTTTGTAATATTGAAGCGCAGCTAATGGAACATCTGAAATTGGCTAAGTATTTTTCTCAGCTGCTCGATGAATCCACAGACATTTCTAATTTGTCCATCCTGATGGTATAGACATTTCTAATTTGTCCATTCTGATGGTATAGACATTTCTAATTTGTCCATTCTGATGGTATAGACATTTCTAATTTGTCCATTCTGATGGTATAGACATTTCTAATTTGTCCATTCTGATGGTATAGACATTTCTAATTATCTTATCTTATCTGTTTACAGACGCTCCTTCTATACAGAAGATTATTGCGTCCTATGCTTATCTATGGTTTGTGTTTAGTCCTGCATTTTTATTAGAGATTTAAATGCTGATAAAGTGTTGGTTTTCCTGGATTCTTCAGGCAACCCATTCCACCACCGAATTCCGGACGGGAAGAAGGAAAACTTGTATGTGTTTGTTCTTGCATACGGAATAAGAAAGGTGTTTTTATCCTTATGTCTATCTGAGGGTTGTATTAAGTTATCTTTGTGTTGTATTTCTAAATTAGAATTAATTGCTTTATGTATGATTACTACTTTGCTTTTGGTTCTTCTATCCTCTAGTGTTTCAAGGTTTAATGATTTAACTAATGGTGTTATTCTTGTCAGTTTCGAATATTCTCCAGTAATGAATCTGGCAGCTCTTTTTTGAATTTGTTCTAGTTTATCAATGTTTTCTTTGGTGGATGGGTCCCATACAGAAGATGCATATTCTAGTACAGGTCTCACCAAAGTGAGGTAGCATTTTAGTTTTATATCTCTATTACATTTGTTAAAGTTTCTTTTTATAAAGCCTAAGGTTTTGTTTGATTTTTTAATAACTTCATTGACATGGGGATTCCATGATAGTTTCTCATTTATTAAGACTCCTAAGTATTTTGCATCTTTAGTTTGGGTCAGTTCTTTGCCATGAATGTAATATTTTGAATTTATTTGTTTCTTTTTCTTTGTTACTCTTAACAGTTGAAACTTTTCTGGGTGGAAAGACATACTCCAGTTAGTTTCCCATTTTATCAATTCATCTATGTCTTTTTGTAACATTTTGCTGTCTTGTTCTGATTTAATTGTTCTATAGATTATACAATCATCAGCAAATAACCTAACTTTTGTACCTGTTGAGATGTTGTTGGGTAAATCATTTATATAAATTAAAAAGAGTAAGGGACCTAGCACAGTTCCTTGTGGAACTCCTGAGTTAACCTTTATTGGGGCAGATTTAGATCCATTAATTATTACAGTTTGCTCCCTGCCCAAAAGGAAGTCTTGGATCCAGTGATGTAAGGAACCTGAGATTCCAAAGTAGTTAAGTTTTTTAAGTAAACTAAGGTGGTGAACTTTGTCAAATGCTTTTGAGAAGTCTAGCAATATTGTATCTATTTGATCATTTTTGTCTAAGCCTTTTGATAGTTCATCTATTAAACCTATTAATTGTGTTTCACATGATCTGTTTTTTCTAAAGCCGTGTTGATGTGGGCATAGGGCATTATATTTGTCAAGGTGGTTGAGTCGGTTGACTATTCTACTATATATTATGTGTTCTAGTAATTTACAGGTGATACTAGTAAGTGATACAGGCCTGTAATTACCAGGGTCTGATTTATCCCCTTTCTTAAAGAGTGGAGTTACGTCTATGGCGGATTAAGGGGGGGGGCTGAACGGGCTAAAGCCAGGGCCCCCGATGATTTAGGGCCCCCAAACTTAGCATATTTTATAATAAATGTGGACAAATGTATACATGTATTGCCGAAAATATGATAAATTAATAAAATCTTATCTATTAAAATGATCTCTTTTCCCATACGATAGTCTTAGCAGTCAAAAAACCTGATTTGATAGGCTCAATAACAGAAATTATTAAAGAATATTATATATATATTTTAAATTCACAACTGTAAATGAGCTCTCGTGGCCGAATGTGAAGTACTAAGGCTTATGGTGCAAGCGGTGGGGGGTTCGATCCCCGGGTGGGGTATGAATTTTTTTTCATGTGTTTGTTAATTTTATAAATTGTCTTTTACACTCAATTTTAGGATATCGGCAAAAAGTTATTTCTTAGAATTCGGTTTTTTCATGAATATTCATTTTGGATGAATATTTACAAGTTACAGTCTTATATTAGCTGCTAGCAATCATTTTATCTAAAGGTACACTGGCTGGATAGGGCCCCAGTTTGAATTGCAGCCAGGGGCCCCGTGCAGTCTTAATCCGCCCCTGAGTTACGTTAGCTAATTTCCAATCCTGGGGCACTTTACCCTGGTTTAGAGAGACTTGAAAGAGAACTAAAAGGATTGGGGACAGTTCATTGCTTAGTTCTTTTAATAACCTTGTAGGCAAATCATCTGGGCCAGTAGCTTTGTTTATTTTTAAGTTTTTTAGGAGTGAATGTATACCTATCTCATCTACAATTATGTTACCTATTTCCGCCATTTTATTTAAATCTATTAAAACTTCCTTGTCGCCTGAGGCAGAAAAAGATGATGCAAAATATGTGTTAAGGATATTAGCTTTAGTTTCATTATCATTATAGGTTTTATTATTTGAGCCTTTTAGTGTGGCTATTCCTGAAGGTTCCATTTTTTTTAGATTTGATAAAGGACCATAATTTTTTATTGTTATCTTTGGTAATTACATTGTTTATATATTCATTTTGGAGGTTTCGACTAAGTTTTTGTGTCAAGTGTTTAATCTTTAAGTATTTTTTGTGTATCCTATATGAATAGGTAGCTTTATATTTCTTAAATAAGTTCTCTTTTTGTTTGCATAGCTTTTTCAATCTAGAATTGAACCAGCATTTGTTAATTTTATTTGATGTTAGTTTTGTTGGAACATTCTCATCCATTATAGTTTTTAGATTTGTTTTTATATCTTTCCAAATTTCTTCTACTGGGCTATTTGTGTTAAATTTACTTAGGAAAGTTTGTTGGAAGTTAGCCGCTGATTGGTGTAGTTTTATTGAATTACATTTATTCCAAAGATAGATTATTCTTCTAGGTATCTTATTAATTTTAGTTTTTATTGTATTGGTGACCCTAACAATATCATGGTCGGACAGTCCTGGAATTATTTTATAGTCCAACACTAGTCCTGGTCTATTTGTTAGGAATAAATCCAGTGTTTTATTTTTCCTTGTTGCTGTTTTTACTATCTGTTGTTTATAGTTGTTTATAGTTGTTTATAGGTTTATGTTGTTTATAGTGTCTAAAAAGTGTTCATTAATTTCTTTGTTAGTTTGATGGTTATCAATTGTATAATTTTTCCAATTTATATCTGGAAGATTAAAGTCCCCCATAATCCATAGAACTGCATTTTTATTATTCTCTTTTATTAAAGTTAATTGAATACAAAGATTGTCATTCTGATGGTATAGACATTTCTAATTTGTCCATTCTGATGGTATAGACATTTCTAATTTGTCCATTCTGATGGCATAGACATTTCTAATTTGTCCATTCTGATGGTATAGATATTTCTAATTTGTCCATTCTGATGGTATAGACATTTCTAATTTGTCCATTCTGATGGTATAGACATTTCTAAGTTGTCCATTCTGATGGTATAGACATTTCTAATTTGTCCATTCTGATGGCATAGACATTTCTAATTTGTCCATTCTGATGGTATAGACATTTCTAATTTGTCCATTCTGATGGCATAGACATTTCTAATTTGTCCATTCTGATGGTATAGACATTTCTAATTTGTCCATTCTGATGGCATAGACATTTCTAATTTGTCCATTCTGATGGTATAGACATTTCTAATTTGTCCATTCTGATGGCATAGACATTTCTAATTTGTCCATTCTGATGGCATAGACATTTCTAATTTGTCCATTCTGATGGTATAAAGATGACTTGGAGGATGAGTATTTATTTTCTACTTAAATTCCAACTAATACAACTAGTTCTGAATTATTCAAGGCAGTTCACTATTCAAAGTGGTGGTCCGCAGACCTGTGCCAGTTCGTGGGCAATTTATTTATTTTTATATCCAGCTACTTCATAAATCCGACCAAATCCGGCTCCAGACGGATTTCATCAATTTAAATCCGGTAGTCTTAATATTTATACATATATAATGGATCCGGATCTGGCAAATCCAGAATCCGTCCATTTTTACAAATCCAGCTCCAGCTCCGGCCAGATTTTATTTTATAAATCCGGCTCCGGTCGGATTTCAAAAATTTGAATCTGGTACAGCCAAATACTATCAACTTAAAAACAGTTGAAACAACAGCAATGGCTGCCAGCATCAACACATAAAGGTGATCCTAAATGAACAATAAGCAATCAAGGATTCAGTCTTTTCAAAATTCTTCAATGACATATAGCATAAAACATGTCGAATTCATGCCAAATGTCCTAAGGCTGTAGACCATGTAGTGGCTAATTTTGCTAACATGTCTAAACAGGGAAAATAGTGCACCGGTCCCTTGTGGGTTGGAGAAATCCTGCCGGTCCACCATACTAAAAAGTTTGAGAAGCACTGCTTTAGAGCAAGGGTCACCAAACATTTTATTACAGCGGGCCGTAAGGCTGACAAAATAACGAATCCGGTATCACGAATTAAAGTCTCCCCAAATAAATTCTCCCCCGGAGACACTGTTTTAAAATAAAGTAGCCAGGGTCAAAATAAAACCTCCTATTAATTATTTGAAATTATAAATTAGTGTTTTATTAACGTTTATGACACAAAATAAATTTTGTATTTGTCCTACATGCATTTGTGTTTGATTATTGGTAATTTAAAAAATCATAAGCTTAGTCAGAGGCGTAACAAGTTGAGGGCAAAGGGGGTGCATGTCCCTAGAGACACATTTTTATGGGTGGCTAATTGCCCAGAGTTATTTAGAATGATTGTATACTAAGGTCAATGTTAGTAAACATTGGTCAATGTTTGTATCAAGTAATTGGTCAATGTTTGTATCAAGTAATTGGTCAATGTTTGTATCAAGTAATTGGTCAATGTTTGTATCAAGTAATTGGTCAATGTTTGTATCAAGTAATTGGTCAATGTTTGTATCAAGTAATTGGTCAATGTTTGTATCAAGTAATTGGTCAATGTTTGTATCAAGTAATTGGTCAATGTTTGCTTACTGTGGTCAATGTTTGTATACACCAGGCACTTATACTGGACCATTACATCAGGCACTTACTCTGGACCATTAAATCAGGCACTTACGCTGGACCATTACATCAGGCACTTACTCTGGACCATTACATCAGGCACTTACTCTGGACCATTACATCTGACGCTCGCACTGGGCACTTACATTAGGCATTTATATGTTCTATTTTCACATGACCCAGGCACTGACTCTTTGTTTCCATACCGTCCGGTCTGATCCCATGGTGTTTGACGTCATAACATGACCCAGGCACTGACTCTTTGTTTCCATACCGTCCGGTCTGATCCCATGGTGTTTGACGTCATAAAATGACCCAGGCACTGACTCTTTGTTTCCATACCGTCCGGTCTGATCCCATGGCGTTTGACGTCGTAACATGGGCCAGGTACTGACTCTTTGTTTCCATACCGTCCGGTCTGATCCCATGGTGTTTGACGTCATAACATGGGCCAGGTACTGACTCTTTGTTTCCATACCGTCCGGTCTGATCCCATGGTGTTTGACGTCATAACATGGGCCAGGTACTGACTCTTTGTTTCCATACCGTCCGGTCTGATCCCATGGTGTTTGACCTCATAACATGGGCCAGGTACTGACTCTTTGTTTCCATACCGTCCGGTCTGGTCCCATGGTGTTTGACGTCATAACATGGGCCAGGTACTGACTCTTTGTTTCCATACCGTCCGGTCTGATCTCATGGTGTTTGACGTCATAACATGGGCCAGGTACCAGCTTTTTTGTCCACTAATGGCTCTAATGGGAAGGGGGGCTGGTTGGGAAGGGAGGATAAGGTCAATAAGATAATCTCAATTGGAGGAGGGCAGTGTCAGGAGATTAAGCCACCGAGACCGTCTAACGTAAGTGGAGGGGGGATTAAGTCTCTAAGTCGGTCTCACGGGCATAGAAGCTTATTCTAGTCAACATTGGAGACAGGGGCCTACGATAGAACTTATCGATTGACAAACGGGACAAACAAAATGATAGCAAATGTCATGACAAATCCAATATCTCACCATTACCACCAGATTCCTCACATTGTTTTACAAATAAAATTCGTTGTTTATAGAGTTGTAAAAAAATTATACTAGCGATTATTTTTTTTACAAATCTATACTAGTGATTGATTTGATACCAAGTTTTCAGTTCTTAAAGTTGTATAGGAAATGGGAACCACACTAAGTGATGAAGATGTCTTGAGTAGCGGCCTTCACCTTGGCAGCATCTTTTTAATTAAGTTAGAGAAATGTACACTATACTTCACTCTTACCAACTTGTTATTCCCTATTTTGATCTCAAAGTCTTTGGTTAAGTCGACTTGTAGAATGCAAGTGGTATAGGTTGTACCACAGATGGCAAGCAAATTTTCTTTTACTACAGACGGCAAGCAGTGTTTTTGTACCACATGATGCAGGCAGGTTTTCTTTAACCACAGATGGCAAGCAGGTTTTATTTAACCACAGATGGCAAGCAGGTTTTCATTAAGAACAGATGGCAAGCAGTGTTTATTGTACCACATGATGCAAGCAGTTTTTATTGTACCACATGATGTAAGCACGACACACGCCACACCATATCACCACACACGCCACACCATATCACCACACACGCCACACCATATCACCACACACGCCACACCATATCACCACACACGCCACACCATATCACCACACACGCCACACCATATCACCACACACGCCACACCATATCACCACACACGCCACACCATATCACCACACACGCCACACCATATCACCACACACGCCACACCATATCACCACACACGCCACACCATATCACCACACACGCCACACCATATCACCACACATGCCACACCATATCACCACACACGCCACACCATATCACCACACACGCCACACCATATCACCACACAAATGACGAGCTACAATAAATGAACAACTGACGACAATACCATACATTAATAAAACATCTCTAATCTCGCTCTTACGTCACATGTTCATCAGAAATTTTCAAGAAATTGTTTGATTCAAATCTCTAATGTAGATTTCTTTAGGAATCGATTTGCATTTTAACGATGACAACTATTGTCCATTTTGTCTTATTTTCTATTGTCCTATTTCTATTGTTCTATTAAAATAAATAAATAAATTGATAATTTATATAGCGCTGTACCCCAGTAAGGAGCTGGGCTCACAGCGCTTTACATACAAATAATATCATGCATATATTTTATAAGTATTAAATAAACATTCATATCCTAACAACCACATTAATGACAATACGGTACATATAAGCTACGTTTAAGTATAAGAAATGTATTTTAATTCATTTTGCAATTAAAGTTTCAAGAGATGTGTCTTAAGTGCAGTCTTGAAGGCCTTAGTAGTTGGAATACTGCGGATGTGTAATGGTAGAAAATTTGGCGGTACAAAAAGAGAATGACAGTGTGCCAAATGTTTGTCTGCGTGTCTTAGGAACAGAGAGAATACGTGTGTCTGCAGAAGAGGGTAGCTTACGACTGGGTGAGTAGGCAGAGAGAAGTTCAGTAAGATAGGAAGGGCATGAGTCAGAAAAAAAAGCTGTGAAAGAGAACGGACAGTTTGTTATCAATTCGGGCTTGTATAGGTAACCAATGGTTGCCTATACACTATATAGTCCTATTTACCACTATCCTATTTACTATTGTTCTATATACCACTGTCCTGAGACAAGAGTGTCTATTAAAACTCTTTATTGATTGCACAATTCTCTAACGGCTAAAAAAAAATTCGACTTTTAAAAAATCTACAACTGAAGTGCTAAAAACATTTTTAGCTTTTGAAAAAAATTATAACGTATAAAGTCCAATAACACACGATGATACAATGTTCAGAGACACAATGTTCTAGAATGTTTTATAATTCTTAACAAAGATCCATATGTATATTTTTATCAAGTAATTCGAGTGTAAACATTTTCAGTTTTAGGATGAAACTCGTAAAACGCGTCCCAACATTCCGCGCTGATAATTGAATGGGCAAAAAATATGATTTATTTCCCATAACCACAAATTCTAATGACATGCTGTCTGATTCATTTTCAGGTGACTTGGCGCAAACTGCCATCGTCTGCTCCGCTAACGATTGGGTCAAGGTCATGGACCAGGGATGCCAGGATTCACGCGGAGCATGTCCCAAACAGTTCTCAGTGGAATCTCATCATTGAGAAAGTGGAGCTCTCTGATGCTGGGGAGTATGAATGTCAAGTCAGCAAACGGAAGTCCCCACTAAGACGAAAGATAACTCTTCTACTTAAAGGTAAAGTTTCCAGAGGACTTAGGGCTTTGATGCGAAAATAAAAAAAACAAATGTTTATCAAGTTAAAGAATATATTTACTGCTGTAATTGAATGATAACTTTTTCACATGAAATTTTTTATTGTTGATAAGTAGTTGAGAAAGAAATAAGTTACTGAACATGCAGTTATTAGTACGTAACATGGAGTCAAAACATAAGAAAATAATATGAAACATATTTTAAGCAGCTCTTCTCCGATACATAAAAATAGATTTTTTAATGTTTGTTTTTAATTTGATAACGTTTCATGTGATTGAAATAAGATTTGTTTGATTGGCTCAATTGAGAAAAAATTTGTTTGATTGGTTCATTTGAGAAAAGATTTGTTTGATTGGCTCATTTGAGAAAAGATTTGTTTGATTGGCTCATTTGAGAAAAGATTTGTTTGATTGGCTCATTTGAGAAAAGATTTGTTTGATTGGCTCATTTGAGAAAAGATTTGTTTGAGTGGCTCATTTGAGAAAAGATTTGTTTGATTGGCTCATTTGAGAAAAGACGCCCGGGAAACTGATGTTCGGACTTGTGCTAAAATATATAAGATGCGCGGTATTTTAGGACTGGAAATTGGGCGAGACTGAAATCAGGCTTTTAGTTTAAAAAATATGTTATTTAAACAGGGTATGTATAGGCCTGACGTTCATTGTTTTGTGACGTCATGTCAGGGTATTACATATCCTGTTTTGTGACGTCCTGTCAGGGTATTACATATCCTGTTAAAAAACATTAATTTTTTTTAGGACTGTGGCATTTTAAGGACATAGAATTATGAGTACATGTAAAGTGTATTTCATTGTAACTAAATATAGTTATAACATGAATGGCACTGTAACAATTTGGTTTACGAGAGTAGACTTGATCTCTAAAGCTGATGTGTTTACGAGTCGTGTCGATAAACAGAATTATGGGCCAAATATGAGACGCCAGGTTTATGAATAAATCGAGGTGGTAGAAGAGGAAGACAAGGGTGATGGCCGGGGTTCTGATGCGAATTAATCGGGAATTATGATTATAAGAGGTTCTCATTGCTTTATTTTATGTACTGAGGGCAGTAGTATTGTAAAGATGTATGTATATTGTAAAGATGTATGTATATTGTAAAGATGTATGTATTTACAAATGTATATAGATAAACTTATGTAAACACCACACTCACTTTTCTATTATATTCTTGGAATAATATAAACAAAGTCAATTTAATAAATAATTTATGACCGATAAATTAATTGTAAATTCATAATCAAGTGCTCGTGTCATGACACAATAGTGTTAAAAAGTGCGTGAGTTCATTGACGATATCACGTTCAATTAGGTCATGTCTGTGCACTGTTCACCTGGTAGATTTGGTCAGTTAGGTCATGTCTGTGCACTCTCCACCTGAAAGATATGGTCAGTTTGGTCATGTCTGTGCACTGTCCACCTGAAAAATATGGTTAATTTGGTAATGTCTGTGCACTGTCCAACTGAAAGATATGGTCTGTTTGGTCATGTCTGTGCACTGTCCACCTGAAAGATATGGTCGGTATGGTAATGTATGTGCACTGTCCACCTGAAAGATATGGTCAGTTTGGTCATGTCTGTGCACTGTCCACCTGAAAAATATGGTTAATTTGGTAATATCTGTGCACTGTCCAACTGAAAGATATGGTCTGTTTGGTCATGTCTGTGCACTGTCCACCTGAAAGATATGGTCGGTATGGTCATGTATGTGCACTGTCCACCTGAAAGATATGGTCAGTTTGGTCATGTCTGTGCACTGTCCATCTGAAAGATATTGTCTGTTTGGTCATGTCTGTGCACTGTCCACCTGAAAGATATGGTCTGTTTGGTCATGTCTGTGCACTGTCCACCTGAAAGATATGGTCAGTTTATTTAAACTTTTGTCGACACGTGGGGTATAGTTCGATTCTGAGATAATGGTCGCTGGTGCCAGCTAAACTATCCTGGGGATCCCTGATCACGCCCCAGTGATGTCCTCGCCAAGTCCTCATCTGTGGAGGAATAATTCTCTCAAGTTCTCTCGGGGCCACGAGTGGGTTGCCCGATAAATAATGCATCGACCCCATGGTGGGGTGGGGGATATTTGGGTCATGATATTTGGGGATGTGAGGTGTGGACATTTGGAGGGTCACGTGATGAGAGGATGTAATCTATGTTGATTAACTTGTAGATTATTTGACATTTGAATGATTCTCAGAAAGAAGATTGAAAAGATTGTCATGAGTTTGGTTCCATAAATCCTCTTCAATCTAGAATCTGGAGGATAAGACATTTTGAATGCGTTTAATTAACTTATGAATATCTTTTAAAGAATTGTCTTTAATTTGAAAAACGTATTTCATTTATTTATTTTATTATCAGAAGATATTTCCGCATTCGTTAGAGTTAATTAAAAAAATACGTATTTAAAATCAATTAGAAACTATTTCAGGAAATAGGACAACAACTTGTGGGACGTGTTTGGAATCACATACATAATACAGTATATTCCTAATTAAAGAAATGGGTGACCACTGGTTGACATGACCCAGTGGGGTCTAGAGATGACGACATTGCAAAAGTTTTCCCCCCTTTATTTAACCTCGATGCCAACAGTTTTAACATAATCACACCAGGCAGTCGATGTATATTCCCGTTTAAAGAAGAAACAACATCATCAGAGCTGCGCTAAGCAGGGAGGCAAACACTTACATCCACGTTAATATCATTGGATTAGCTCCCATTAGGCTACATATGGCCCGTTCATTGGGGTCTTTCTGTCCCATTTTTTGGGTCATTTTCTCATCCCTGATGGAGCGTTTCCGACAATGATCAAAGTTGTCCTTGCGGCTCAGATTTAAACGGCTTCTGCTCATTTTTTTTCTTCATGTGGTTTGATGGTTAGGGTGGCGTCAGAATGTGGTTTGATGGTTAGGGTGACGTCAGAATTAGGATTTATGGGTGTATTCAGAATATCTCAGGGGATGCACGCCCCCGCCCCCCCCCCACATCTTGAAGTGATATTTGATGAGTCACATCCTGACATGAAAAGTCATCATTTAGGAGTAGACTCGCTGTGGCGATAAATTTTTTATTTAATGATGATATTAAACATGTTACACAAGATCTAAAAAAATAAACACTAATGAGACCGAATGTCTCCACGAAATTAAGATCCTTCTCTTATTCCCCACATCTCCAAACAAAAACATTTCCATATAACTTAGTTCAAAATTGTAAATAATGAATTTTAATTTTTCTTTTATTGCAAGCCAAACCAGCCCCGTTGCTGCCACGTAAGTATTATAAAATGTGTGCAGACACAAAAAAATTGACATACATTTTCATTTAATTATGTGTTATATACATGCTCACTACCCGTGGGGGAGATGGTGGTGGTCTAGCTATGGGAGGATTTTCTGCTGCAGAAAACCCTCATCTAAAAGATTATCAAGAGATATGCTTGACTCTAGAACTCCAATAGATATATTGTTGGCATGGTTCTAGACCACTAAGAGATCTATAACTGGCATGGTTCTAAAACACCAAGAGATCTTTGATTGGCATGGCTCTAAAACACCAAAAGATCTTTGATTGGCATGGCTCTAAAACACCAAGAGATCTATGATTGGCATGGCTCTAAAAAACCAAGAGATCTTTGATTGGCATGGCTCTAAAATAATATTATATCTTTGAATTGCATGGCTCGAAAACACTAAGGGATCTATGATTGGCATGGCTCTAAAACACCAAGAGATCTTTGATTGGCAAGGCTCTAAAACACCAACAGATCTTTCATTGGCATGGCTCCAAAAATCCAAAAGATCTTTCATTGGCATGGCTCCAAAAATCCAAAAGATCTTTGATTGGTATGGCTCTAAAACACCAAGAGATCTTTGATTGGCATGGCTGTAAAACACCAAGAGATATTTGATTGGCATGGCTCTAAAACACAAAGAGATCTTTGATTGGCATGGCTCTAAAACACCAAGAGATCTTTGATTGGCATGGCTCTAAAACACCAAGAGATCTTTGATTGGCATGGCTCTAAAACACCAAGAAATCTTTGATTGGCATGGCTCTAAAACACCAAGAGATATTTGAATGGCATAGTTCTGGGACTTGATAGATAATCTATACTTTTTCATCTCGTTTCCCAACGTTTCATGGGGGTAGGGTGGAAATGGGCGGGGAACGTAGCATTTCTTATTTGACCAAGAGAAGTTTTGATTGGTTCAATTATCACGTGACCTATTTTTTTAAAGATTAGTCCGTGTCCTATTTTCGTAGCCTCTTTGTTCGATCTATTTATGACTCATGCATATTTGATGTATTTAAATATAGATGCCATCGTTATTGAGACATTATTTCATAATCAGAACAACATTCAAACAAATCATAGAAATGTATTATATTTAATACTATAATAATTTAAATTATAAATAAATAAATAATACGAAATATATACCTACTTAGATCTACATATATATAAAAGAGATGAATTCAAGAACAATCTATGAAAATTTGCTTTAAGTATGTTGGAAATTTCGGACATTCAATCTGTTAATGCTAAAAACACCCCAAAATAAATGATACAACATTTTTAATTTAAATAAAAGAATAAAATATATATTTAGAAATTACTGGTGAGTTAGTTTACTTTCATGTCCTGTAGGAAATATCTGGTGAGTTAGTTTACAATCATCACCATTGTATGCCCGCTCATAAACTGGTTCTCTGGTGTTTCAATAAAGTTTAAAAGATGTTAATTAAAGTTTGACAAGAGCTGCAGTGAATATTTTCATTGATTCACTAACTATTCACCAGCGTTTCCCTAAGTCGGACTTCTAAAATCTTAGTGCAGAGAATTTTCAGTCGATCAACTCTTCCAATTAGACGCCTTACATCTATTGCTTGGGGCACATTTCCCCCCATACCCGACACACACTCGGCGTGACCCCAAGATACAGATTCCCATGGGGTCAACGACCAGACCATTCTAATTTTATGCTGTCATTTCCTATTTGGATGAAAAGTAAAAGAGAAAGGAAAGTCTAACAGCTCTACTACCCGTCCTATGTGGTATTGATCCCAGGGCACACAGCTAAAATAAGACAAACCATGTATTGCACTTTCCTTCATTGCCTTTATACAAAAAGACTCCGTATGAAATTTAAATTGAATTTTTATTTTACTTCTTTTTAATATTGGAATAAACCATCAGCTTGATGAATGGTAAACCACGTGACCTTGTTAAGCCACATCACCTAGTTAAACCACATCACATTGGTAAACCAGGTGACCTTGGAAAACCACGTGACCTTGCTGCTACTATCTTTTGCTAGATCACTTCCTTCCAAACTTCGTGTCTGACGCAATGTCCCGGATGTGACGTTTGTGCATGAAATAAGCGTACAGAATTGTTGTGCACAGTTCCAGTCACTGAGACTGTACTATTTTAATCACACGCGTCACTGGGCTTGGTGTTGACCAGTAGCTCATGGTGTCACCCAACCCCCTCACGAATCATCCCATAGTCCTCCCCAAGTCTTCCCGTGCCATATAATGGGTACATAAATAATTGTACACTTTGGTGTCACCCCTTGTGATGACGTCACCCGGTGCGGTCCGCACCCCCTAGTGACGCCTCTGATTTTAATGATGTATGCCGGGAACGACAATTCAACATGACGGGGAAATGACAGCTTTTCTAGTGTCAAAAATGTGACTATATTATAACAAGATTCATTACATGATATTTAAAATGAGATAGTGTCCGGACTGCGAGGTATATTCCAACTTGTCTGCGTCCATAGTGTTAGAGAATCCATTTGTACAGATTCTAATGTATCCATGTCATAGTGGATAAAGCTGTCACCCTGTTCATCTAAACGCAGATCCACTAGTGTGTCATAATACAGATGCCGTGACTTTCATTCTGTTGTTAGCTTGTAGTAACATCCGTGTCTTCACGGTTTAACACATTGCTATTATACTTATAGTCGTGTTACGATGCATTCGGTTTATGACTGTATCTATATTGTTATTGTATCCATGTTGTGACTGTAATCACATTAGGATGGTATACAGCTAATGATTGTGACTATGTTTTGATTATCCATTTTCTGATATTTTCCATGTTGTGGCTTCATCCATGTTATGACTGTATCCATGTTGTGACTTCATCCATGTTATGACTGTATCCATGTTGTGACTTCATCCATGTTATGACTGTATCCATGTTATGACATCATCCATGTTGTGACTGTATCCATGTTGTGACTGTATCCATGTTGTGACTGTATCCATGTTGTGACTGTATCCATGTTGTGACTGTATCCATGTTGTGACTGTATCCATGTTATGACTACATCCATGTTATGACTGTATCCATGTTGTGACTTCATCCATGTTATGACTGTATCCATGTTATGACTTCATCCATGTTATGACTTTATCCATGTTATAATTGTATCCATGTTGTGACAGTACCCATGTTATGACTGTATCCATTGTATGAATGTATCCATGTTATGACTGTATCCATGTTATGACTGTATCCATGTTATGACTGTATCCATGTTGTGACTTCATCCATAATATGACTATATCCATGTTATGACTGTATCCATGTTGTGACTTCATCCATGATATGACTGTATCTATGTTGTGACTGTATCCATGTTGTGACTTCATCCATGTTATGACTACATCCATGTTATGACATCATCCATGTTGTGACTTTATCCATGTTATAATTTCATCCATGTTATGACTACATCCATGTTATGACTGTATCCATGTTGTGACTGTATCCATGTTGTGACTTCATCCATGCTATGACTTCATCCATGTTGTGACTTCATCCATGTTATGACTGTATCCATGTTGTGACTTCATCCATGTTGTGACTTCATCCATGTTATGACTGTATCCATGCTATGACTTCATCCATGTTGTGACTTCATCCATGTTATGACTTCATCCATGTTTTGACTTCATCCACGTTATGACTGTATCCGTGTTATGACTTCATCCATGTTATGACTTCATCCATGTTATGACTGTATCCATGTTATGACTGTATCCATAGTGTGAATGTATCCACGTTGTGACTGTATCCATGTTGTGACTGTATCCATGTTATGACTGTATCCATGTTGTGACTTCATCCATGTTATGACTGTATCCATGTTATGACTTCATCCATGTTATGACTTTATCCATGTTATGACTGTTCCATGTTGTGACTTCATCCATGTTATGACTGTATCCATGTTATAATTGTATCCATGTTGTGACAGTACCCATGTTATGACTGTATCCATTGTATGAATGTATCCATGTTATGACTGTATCCATGTTGTGACTTCATCCATAATATGACTGTATCCATGTTATGACTGTATCCATGTTATGACTGTATCCATGTTGTGACTTCATCCATGATATGACTGTATCTATGTTGTGACTGTATCCATGTTGTGACTTCATCCATGTTATGACTACATCCATGTTATGACATCATCCATGTTGTGACTGTATCCATGTTATGATTTCATCCATGTTTTGACTACATCCATGTTATGACTGTATCCATGTTGTGACTGTATCCATGTTGTGAATTCATCCATGCTATGACTTCATCCATGTTGTGACTTCATCCATGTTATGACTGTATCCATGTTGTGACTTCATCCATGTTGTGACTTCATCCATGTTATGACTTCATCCATGTTATGACTTCATCCATGTTTTGACTTCATCCACGTTATGACTGTATCCGTGTTATGACTTCATCCATGTTATGACTTCATCCATGTTATGACTGTATCCATGTTATGACTGTATCCATGGTGTGAATGTATCCACGTTGTGACTGTATCCATGTTGTGACTGTATCCATGTTGTGACTTCATCCATGTTATGTCATGATCAATGTTCCCTTTAAAAAAGTGTGATATGAATACAATACATATTTGTGTTTATGAGGTTAACATGGATGTTGTGCAACATTGCACACGAGTTTATTGGTTTGCAGACCAACTGATCTAAGAAGGAAAATTGTTTGTGACTGTATCAATGTTCACTTCATCTATGTTCATTTACTGACATTTTCCGTGTTAATACATCTATGTTAATTTACTGACATTTTCCCGTGTTAAGACATCTATGTTCATTTACTGACATTTTATCGTGTTAAGACATCTATGTTCATTTACTGACATTTTCCCTTGTTAAGACATCTATGTTCATTTACTGACATTTTCCCGTGTTAAGACATCTTCTCCTCAGGGATTGAGATAAGTGGCGAGAACGTCCTCAAAGTCGGCAGTCTGTTAAAACTCACCTGTAACGCCAGTCTGGTGGATGTTGCCTTGGAACGGATCACGTGGGTGAAAGGTGAGCAACAAAAGAAACTGACCTCGCTCTCTTATTTTCCCAGTCGTTTTAGGTAGGTCAAGATTGGTCAAGGTAGTCAACAAAGGTCATGGTAGTTCAAGAAAGGTCAATGTAGGTCAGTAAAGGTCAAGATAGGTCAATATAGATCAAGGTAGGTTAAGATTGGTCAAGGTAGTCAAGAAAGGTCATGGTAGGTCAAGACAGGTAAATATAGGTAAATAAAGGTCAAGATATGTCAATATAGGTCAAGGTAAGTCAAGATTGGTCAAGGTAGTCAAGAAAGGTCGTGGTAGGTCAAGAAAGGTCAAGGTATGTCAATAAAGGTCAAGGTAGGTCCAGTAATTGTAAAATAACACATCAACTGATCCACAAACTCACGGCCTGCAACGAAATGTTCTAGTAGATTTCCATTCAAATGTTTAATCTGTGGCGCTTTTAAACTCACAAAAATGATGTTTAGTTTTCTGACCGACGTTAAGGCTTCCTCGCCCAATGTATCACTGTGTAACATTTTAAATAACGCTAAATCTTAAGTATAGTCTAGCCTTAATATTATATCATATCATATACTATGTGTTGTGTAGACTAGCGGTCAGAATATCACGTCACAACGAGTCTGATATTGGTACTAGCGGTCAGAATATCACGTCACAACGAGTCTGATATTGGTACTAGCGGTCAGAATATCACGTCACAACGAGTCTGATATTGGTACTAGCGGTCAGAATATCACGTCACAACGAGTCTGATATTGGTACTAGCGGTCAGAATATCACGTCACAACGAGTCTGATATTGGTACTAGCGGTCAGAATATCACGTCACAACGAGTCTGATATTGGTACTAGTGGTCAGAATATCACGTCACAACGAGTCTGATATTGGTACTAGTGGTCAAAATATCACGTCACAATGAGTCTGATATTGGTACTAACGGTCAGAATATCACGTCACAATGAGTCTGATATTGGTACTAGCGGTCAGAATATCACGTCACAACGAGTCTGATATTTGTACTAGTGGTTAGAATATCACGTCACAATGAGTCTGATATTGGTACTAGCGGTCAGAATATCACGTCACAACGAGTCTGATATTTGTACTAGCGGTAAGAATATCACGTCACAATGAGTCTGATATTGGTACTAGCGGTCAGAATATCACGTCACAACGAGTCTGATATTTGTACTAGCGGTCAGAATATCACGTCACAACGAGTCTGATATTGGTACTAGCGGTCAGAATATCACGTCACAATGAGTCTGATATTGGTACTAGCGGTCAGAATATCACGTCACAACGAGTCTGATATTGGTACTAGCGGTCAGAATATCACGTCACAATGAGTCTGATATTGGTACTAGCGGTCAGAATATCACGTCACAACGAGTCTGATATTTGTACTAGCGGTCAGAATATCACGTCACAACGAGTCTGATATTTGTACTAGCGTTCAGAATACCAGAGGGAAGCACCAAAGCATCAAGTCTAAACGTTCTGCAGCCCGCACCAATTAGAGATATTTTGTTGTGTGCCCTCAAGGGTATAATGCAAACAGAAATCATTCATGAAATCTCCTTTAACCACTAAGTACTTTTACATTTCTCGTTGTGACCGAGTTTGTACGGAGATGTTATCCCATCAAACAATGCCCAGTAAATACATGAATATTTATGTTCTGTCAGACGGCAAGTTCCCAGTAAATAATGCCTATTTATATTCTGTCAGACGGCAAGTCCCCAGTAAATAATGCCTATTTATATTCTGTCAGACGGCAAGTCCCCAGTAAATAATGCCTATTTAGGTTCTGTCAGACGGCAAGTTCCCAGTAAATAATGCCTATTTATATTCTGTCAGAGGCAAGTCCCCAGTAAATAATGCCTATTTATATTCTGTCAGACGGCAAGTTCCCAGTAAATAATGCCTATTTATATTCTGTCAGAGGCAAGTCCCCAGTAAATAATGCCTATTTATATTCTGTCAGACGGCAAGTTCCCAGTAAATAATGCCTATTTAGGTTCTGTCAGACGGCAAGTTCCCAGTAAATAATGCCTATTTATATTCTGTCAGAGGCAAGTTCCCAGTAAATAATGCCTATTTATATTCTGTCAGACGGCAAGTTCCCAGTAAATAATGCCTATTTATATTCTGTCAGACGGCAAGTTCCCAGTAAATAATGCCTATTTATATTCTGTCAGAGGCAAGTCCCCAGTAAATAATGCCTATTTATATTCTGTCAGACGGCAAGTTCCCAGTAAATAATGCCTATTTAGGTTCTGTCAGACGGCAAGTTCCCAGTAAATAATGCCTATTTATATTCTGTCAGAGGCAAGTTCCCAGTAAATAATGCCTATTTATATTCTGTCAGACGGCAAGTTCCCAGTAAATACATGCCTATTTATATTCTGTCAGACGGCAAGTCCCCAGTAAATAATGCCTATTTATGTTCTGTCAGACGGCAAGTCCCTTTTGGCTGACAAAGATGAACGCTACAGCGTGCACAGTTCAGTGACTCTCAACAATTATGGCTCTGGGTCAATTAGCAGCAGGCTGGAGGTCAAGGACGTGCGACTAGATGACTCGGGTGTTTATCTGTGCAGATCGACAGAACGAGCCCAGATGGCAGGAGTGAGGGTGGAAATACAAGGCCAGTAACCCAATGTGGTACTAATGTCTAGAGTAAAGAACCGTAACCTCGTGTTTCACCGGTCCATGTTACTTGAAATATTCGCCCCGGGACCGTCCATAAATGACGTTAGGCGATTTTGGCCTAATTTTACCCCCCTCTCCCCTTTGTCACAAAACCTTAGATCCCCCCCTCCAATAAGACGTCACAAGGATTTGACCCCCCCCCTCCCTTATAGCAGTATTTGCTAATTGAAAATTAGCATGTTGCAAATTACTTCTTTGTCATTTTAATATGTATTTAGTGTAAATCTGCTGTCTAATATTGTAACACACGTGACGCCATTGAAAACGTCATTGCAATCAATCAAATATTTAAGGGGATATTTTATTTAAAGTTGAGTGTTTTTTATGTGACGTCACATTTCTTAAACACCCCCTTGTCCTCGTCACACATCGTCACAAATGCGTGACCCCCCCCCTTTTTCCCCCCTTTTTTAAGCACGTGACGTCATTCATGGACGGCCCCTCTGGTGTGTTCACATTTCGGAATTTCAATGTTAATATTTCATCATTTTCATGAATTGAACGGGTCAGGAGGGGGGGGGGTCTCTAAGAAGATATTTGTTTGGTGGTGGACCTTACGTCCAATAGTTCATTCTAAACTGCTGCGCGGAGTCGGTCAGATTACTGCACGGCCGATCAGCTTAAAGGGAACATTGCATACCAACCATGGACCGAAGTTTTACGCTTTGTTTTGTTGTCTCTTGAGCTATTTAGATTATGTCAGGCCATTTACCGAAAGGATGATCCAACTCTGAATAAAGCACAAATCCAGAACAGTAGTCCTTTTTACAGTACCTCTCACAGTGGCGTACACTAGGGGGCTGAGGGAACCCCAGCCTAGGTACTACTATATATAATATGGGGGTCACATTTTCGGCCAACTGCATTTTTTAAGAAAATGGTGAAATGCTTGTCCCGATCCTAGCGATTTCCCAACATAATCTTTGTTAAGTCTCTATGTTTAGGTGGATTGTGCCTTGCTCTCCGCTACACACAACATACACAAGAGATGACACAAGTCTGTGTAACGATGCAATGTTTATTCTACTATAAACAACTGTACAACTGGCTGTCTTGCCTTGACATAAAATACATCTATATATAACGGCTGTATGCTCAAGCATGCCCTCGGTCCGACCCGACCGCTTCTGGGCGACGTTAAACTCAACTCTGTTTTACTGCAACCCTGCAGCTCCCCGGTCTATCCTGACCGGTCTGACCGCACAACACTGTGCGAAGTACACACTCTCTGCAACCCCCGCACTCGTCTCGACTACTCTCTTATATACCCCCCAACTGGTCTCAACTGACCCTGGCGTGTCCTCTGGTCATGTCCCTGACATATCCCGTGTGACCAGAAGTTCACTCAGACATCACTAGACATTATTCCCGTGATAGGAGTTCATACCCGTCAACAACGCCTTGACCCGACTCCAACACTGGCTCACAACAATCTCACCACAATCATTCGCAGTGATTCTCATACCCTGACATATCCCCCCTCTTCCGTTAGATTCTACTTACGGGTAGAATCTCACAATACAACAAAGTCAGGGCATGGAATCACTGCACATTACAATTACAATAATATAATACATAATGAAATAATATCTTTCAAAATAATTTTATACACAACATTGCATGAAAAAAAACACTAGTATATACAACACAGAGCATAAATCCACTTGGTCGTACCTTTATACGACTTCACTAACCCACAACTCGTACGTTATCATTATCTTTAATCTCAAAGAACCAACCTTCGACCTACTACTGGTCATAACACCTCACATATTAGTATCCAACAATTGACCATTTTTACGCTAGATTGTTTTCTATTTACCAACTGACTCTACTGGTTCCTCATATAAATTCCTTAAGATATTTATTCCAGGATTACCTCCAGCATGAGATAATGTTATAGGGATAACTACTTACTTATCCCAACTATAGACATTTCAGCCTGATTGTATTTAACCCATTACAATCAATTATATAACAATCATGTGCATATAGTAGTCGTAATCAACATAATTCATCATAATACTCATAATCATGAACAAAATCATTATCATCATATCTCATAATTTCATAAATATATATATATATATATAAATAATTACATCTCCTTATAATGAAATTTTGCCCGAGGTCACCCGGAGCCAAAAATTATAATAAAAAACATCAGCACGAAAATACAACCATCTCATATTTATTTACAACCATCCGTAAGTACTAACTAACATAAGTACATAATCGCTATGAAACCTTACAATCATGTTCATATAATAATAATACTGGCCCGAGGTGACTCAGACCTCAATTTCTACCCAAATTAGTCCCCCCTCTATCCCCTGGTCGCCGTAACTCGACCGAATTTTGATGTAAATATCTAACCAATCAGCTGCCATATCTGCTTATTGCCGAGATAAAAAATCTGCAATAATGTTATCTTCACCTTTAATGTATTCCACGTTGAAATCGTATTCCTGTAACATCAAAGACCACCTGGAAACTCTTGAATTTTCAAATTTAGTCGTGTTCAAATATTTTAACGCTTGGTGGTCACACTGGAGCGTAATCTTGCCCCCATTAAATAGTAGGATAATTTCTGAATTCCCCATATTATTGCCAAGCATTCCCTCTCTATTGTTGAGTATCTAGTTTCCCTGTCAACCAGTTTACGACTAATATATTTAACCGGGTGGAGCATATTGTCTCTCTTCTGCATCAAACATGCCCCCAATCCCTTCGTTGACGCATCTGTACGAACTATAAAGGGTTCCTTAATGTCGGGCAGAACCAAAATGGGGTTATTTGTTAAATAGTTTTGGATTGTATCCAATGCTTGTTGGCATTCCTTAGTCCAACATATATTATTAGGTTTACCTTTCTTTGTAAGGTCCGTCAATGGGGCTGTTATCGTTGAAAAATTAGGTATAAATTTATTGTAATATGCTATTAGGCCAACTAGTCCCCTTACTTGTCTCTTATTTTTGGGTCGTTCTATTTCCAACACTTTGTTTATATTGTTCATGTCTGGTTTTAAGATGCCTGCTCCAATTCTATGTCCCAGAAATTCGATTGATTCTTTACCTATTTCTAACTTAGATGGTTTAATGGTGAACCCTGCCTTTTTCAAAATCTCTAAAACCTCTCGAGTAACTCGTATATGTGACTCCCAGTCGTCTGTGTATACACAGATATCGTCAAAATAAGTAACTACCTCTTTTACTCCTTTGAATAATTTCTTAACAATTTTATTGAACGTTGCCGGTGCGGTTGCCAATCCGAATGGCATAAAGTTATATTGATATGCCCCGTCTGGGCCTTGAAAAGCTGTGTATTCTTTGCTTTTCTCCTCAAGAGGTATTTGCCAATATCCCTTTGTTAAGTCTAGTTTCGTAAAGTATTTGGCTTTATTCATGTGTTCTATAAGTTTATCCTGGTTAGGTATAACTTCTGCTACTTTTTTTGTAATTGCGTTCAATTTTCTATAATCCACGCAAGTCCGAATCGATCCATCTTTTTTCTTAATTAAAACTAAGGGAGAGCAATATGGTGACTGTGATTCCTCGATTATACCTAGTTCTAACATCATACTAATCTCTTCTTTTAGACTTTGAATCATATGTATAGGTATTGCATAAGGTTTTACGTTAATGGGCTTAGAGTCTAATAATTCTATTTTGTGCGTACCCGCCGATGTTTTCCCTGGGATATCTGAAATGATTTCTTTGTACTCTTGCACCATATCGTCAACTTGTCTTTTCTGTTTCTCCGTTAGTTCCTTATTAATGTCAATGCCTGAATTAACCTTGACGTTGATTAACGGAATTTGCTTAATGTCTTCACTATTTACATCTTCCTCTTCTTCTTCGGCTATCACTGTGGCACTGGCACCATTAATTGTCTTTTCATTTTTCTCTGCTGCCGATAAGTTCGCATCTGTGTTATCCATGTTATTTTCCACAAATTTTGTTAATCTGTTGAGGTGATAAACTGTACGCTTATGTCCCTTCGCAATCTCTACATTAAATTTCGATAATTTTCTCGTGACGGTGAATGGACCTTCTGAATACAGAGCGAGTTTATTTCCTTTTTTAGGTTTCAACACGAGCACTTTGTCACCAACTTGTATATCTTTCTCTCTAGCCCTTTGATCATAATATTGTTTATATTTATTTGCCTTTCCTTTCGTGATTGCCTCTGTTTTATATAACCCTGATTTTATTCTGTTTTTGAGGTCTATTATATATTCATATGTTGTTTTACCTTCCTCTGTCGTATTTTCATTTGTCAGTATTTTCCTTAAAATTGACATTGGTCCTCTCACTTTTCGCCCGAAGAGGAGTTCATAAGGAGACATTGCCGTTGTCTCGTTCGGAACTTCCCGATATGCAAACAAAATTGCCGGCAAAAATCTATCCCAATTGTTGGGTTCCTCATCTGCCACTTTTCTTAACATGCTTTTTAGGGTGCCATTTAATCTTTCCACCATCCCGTTAGACTGTGGGTGGTAAATAGAAGAGTGACTGGATTTTATGTTAAACAATTCACACACCTGTTTGTACATATCGGAGGAGAACTGGGGCCCGTTATCTGACAAGATCTCTTCCGGGAATCCCATTCTAGAGAATATTGTTAATAGGGCCTCATAAACGTCTTGTGTTGTTATATTTTTTAGCGCAATAGCTTCAGGCCAACGAGTAGCCATATCTACCAACGTAAGGATATATCTATTCTTATTATCACTTAATTGTACTGGCCCTACGATATCAATAGCAACCTTCTGAAATGGTGTTCCGATCACTTCCATTTGACCTAACTCTATGGGTTTTATGCTCCCCGGTGGACGTGCTTTTTGGCAAATAGGGCAAGACTTAATGAATTCCTTGATATCTATGCTCATACGTGGCCAGAAATACTGAGAACAAATTCTGTATTTGGTTCTTCTGACTGACATGTGTCCGGCTAATGCTGTTGTATGAGCCGTTTCTAAGACTAATCGTCGGTATGGTTTCGGAATCACCAATTTTTTTTCAACACTGTTATCTATTTTAGAAATAAATATCCTGTATAGTATATTATTGTTTATTTCAAACGTTATTATTCCTTGTTTGGTGTTTTCCACCCTCTGACTTTTAGCTTTTTGCCATAGTTTATTTAATCCACCATCCTTTGCCTGCTCCTCAGCTAAATTGATGTGTTCAAATATTTTTGGAATTGTACTAATCACAGTTTTCATTTGTGGTCCTCCCCCTTTATCTCGTTTATTCTGGGCCCTGGTAACTACGTTACCGTGATGGAATGGTGGGTCCTCGTCTGATCTAACATTTCCTAAAATCACATCTGTTACCGGATCTTCAAAAAGGGCGGACAAAAATCTACCGCAGAGATAAGGGGTTTTAATGTCTACTATAGCAGTTTCAAACGTTTTTATTGTCCCATCGATAAGTTTAACTGTAAAGGTCTGATCAGTCATGTATTTTTTTGGTATTAGACTCTTTCTGCACCCTACGATTGTACAGCCGGTGTCTCTGAGAAGAGAAGCTTCCTTCCCTAACAACAAGCATTTTTCGACATTTAACCTACCCGTGGACTTTCTAAAAATATCGCTCATACTTCCCCCCCATTGTGTATTGCGAAACTGCCACCCTTTTCTAGGTTTATACCCCTGCCACTGTATAGTACGGCCCTGTTTGCAATCTTTGCTTAGTCACCTATCCTGGCTGTACCATGGATACTTATTTCCATAGTTATATTTCTGGTCTGAGCTTTTATACTGATTTCCCTTCGCATTTGCAGGCATCCTATTATTGGCCCATTTCTGCCGACAGTTGGCCATTATGTGACCCCTCTGACCACAGTTAAAGCATGTACCCATTACTCGGCCCTCCGTCGAGCGACTTCTAGACTTGACTCCATATTCACCCCTATATTCCGCCACACCCCCTACCAGTGACTGTGTATTGACTTTCCGACTTAATTGTCCTTGTCCTGCCGACTTTATATGGTCAATTTGTGTCAGTACGTCCTCACATTTGGGGGCATTATTCATTAGGATGCATTTAACAGCCTCTTCATTCATGTTCAATAATAACTTGTTTCTACATAATAAATCCCTCAACCCCTCAAATGTTCTCTCTGTTTTTGTACTGGCCACCCAATTGTCTAAACTTCTAACCAATTTTGAGTGAAATAATCTAAAATTATTACTCTCCGGTGCTAGACGATTCCACGCTTCCCTGTACTTCTCCCCATTAAATCCTGCATGTTGCAAAAGGAGTCGCTTGACAGTGTCATAATCATGCAGTTTTGTCCTAACGTCTTCCGTCATTAAGAATGATTGTAACTCAACCGTTAGCCTTACTTGTAGCTCTATCAGCCATTGACTTTTTGGCACTTTCGCCTGAGCCACTACATGTTCGAATGTCGCCACATATTCGTCGAGTTCTTGGGACCCGTCGAATTTTTGCAAATTTTTTAATATTTGTCGAAGGTCTTTGTTTTCTCTCGAGTGGCCTGTCATGTCCAGTTCAGTTACGTCTTTCCTTTTAATTTCTGCCAATTTCAATTCGTGCTCCCTTTCTTTCTGTCTCTGTTTCTCGTCATACTCTCTCTGTTCCCTTAACCTTTCCTGTGTTTGAAAATCTTTCCATTGCTCTCTCACATATTCGTCTAGTTCCTCCCCTCTGAGTGCGAGTTTTTCCCCTTGTTTTTTAAACGACTCTAATTTCTCGTCCATGTTTATACCCTTACTACTGCTTCTAGTTTCCATTCTACTTCTACAATAACTTACAACTTACTTATAATCTAGCTTCCCTTATTGTCCGTTTATATCTGACAGGTATGCTATATCTATATATATTATCTAACAGATCAATCTTGCTATAGCACACTTCCCCAATTTAACACTATTTTATAAGTAATTAAGTACGTACTTACTGTGGGTTATATTTCAGACATAATATCCATATACAATGAAAGTCCCATTACACAATAAATATCCATTCGTAAGAAGTTCACAAAGTCACACTTTTTGCAGTTTCCTTGTCACTTAGTAATGTTTTTCTCCACCTTGAATATCTTCTCGAACTTGTCCCGATTTGAACTGTGGTGCTGTGGGTCGTCTCGGCTCCTCAGGGTCCCACTGTAGCTGGGGCGGGATGGTTGGTTCTGCAACTTGACCTCCCGGTACAGTTTGTAATCGTCTTCTCTCGTAGATGGCACCGTCTGGTTCAGACGTCGTTGCTGTGCTGGTTCCGACGTCGTTGTTTTGCTGGTTCTGGTTCGAGGTATCTCTTGTAGTTGGTCTTCTGGCTGGTAATGTTCCGTACTGGGACTTGCTAGGCCTCGTCTATCAGAAATCCGCTGATCGTTGCCCTGTCTGCCCGTGTTCGTCGCTGGTTGATTGTCGTTGTGCTGTTGTAAGACGTATGCCCTACGATGGATACAGTAGTCTGTATCAGAGGCGCTGTACTGAAAAGTACAGGCGCACATACCGCTGTGCTGATGTGGTTCCGTCCCATCTCTCGTAGTGTTTGGCGGTGCTTGGCAATCCAGAGACAATTCGGGCCCCCATGTTAAGTCTCTATGTTTAGGTGGATTGTGCCTTGCTCTCCGCTACACACAACATACACAAGAGATGAC